>CAUYRT010098598.1:0-56831 GCA_963574885.1 Lepilemur ruficaudatus
AGCTCAGCCCCTCACTGTGGGATGCCCTGTGCGGCCCCGGGACACCGCAGAGTCCCCACCAGCAAGAAGGCTCTCACCAGATGCAGCCCCTTGGCCTTGGACTTCTCAGCCTTCATAACTATAAGAAATAAATTCCTTTCCTTTATAAATTACCTAGTTTCGGGTGTTCTGTTGTAAGTAACAGAAAATGGACTTAGGCACCCAGTCAGTGTCCACAGAGAACTGGAAAACCCACATATTTGGTTACAGAAATGTTCTGTGTTGAGTGAGCATACAGAGAAAAAGTGTGTTTTTCCTATACACTAATATTTTAATATTTTTTTTTGTGTGGTTTTTTTTTTTTTAGTTGGGAGTTTATTTCCTTAAGACATCATCTTAAAGGCAGAATTCATAACCCAAGGACATGAAAGGGTTAAGGACATGAATGGGTTAAGGATATCTGTTCAGAGTTTCCAGAAATCTTCCATTCTTCTCAATTAAAGGCAGTAAGCCTTAGAGGCCAGGCCACACTTTTTATACCTAGAAAAATGATTTCCTTAACTTCCACATGATCAACTGGCAAGACTAGTTAAGAAACTCTGGAACATACACTTGAAAGAATATTCTGAAACCACTACAAAGGTGGTTTGGCAAGCTGTAATAACATGGGAAAGTAAGTGAATGCAAAGCAAGATTTGATTATAATTTTATATGATTGATTTATTGATAGATTTAAGGGCTGGGGGGTCTCACTATGTCGCCCAGGCTGGCCTTGAACTCCTGGGCTCAGGTGATCCTCCTGCCTTCCTTCAGCTTCTGTATATATTGTATATATAGGTATTTGAGATTTAGTCAAATAAATCTAGGCAGATGGGGAGGAGGATTTTCACTTTCTGCCCATTAAGGATGACCTACTGCAGGATTTGCATTACTGATGTAAACTACTACAAAGCATGACTGATTCATATTTTCAGACAGGCATCCAGGGTATGATCCCAGAAAAAGAGAAACAATAAGGTAAGCCCAGGCAGTAAATCCACGAAGAAAAAACCACTAATGCACAGCACCGCATCATAATAAAATTGTTGAAAACCAATGAAAAGAGAAAATCTTAAAAGTATCCAGAGGCGGCGAAATTATATATAGATGAACAAAAAAATAAGAACGACAGCAGACCTCTTATCAGAAATTATGCAACCCAGAAGACAACAGACGTACTAAAAGAAAATGGCAACCTAAAATTCTAACTCCAGTGATAATATCTTTCACAAATAAAGATGAAATGAAGACTTTAAGATAAGATAAAACAAAAACAAACAAATAAACAAACAAAAACCCAATCAACCAACCAAACAAACCCAACCCCAGGCTTTTCTTATAAGAAACATTAAAGGAAGTTCTTCAGGTCTAAAAAAAAAATGACATCACGTAAGAATCTGACTATACAGAAAGGAATGAGTGCTGGAAACTGTCTGTGTGTGGATAAATATAAAAAACACACCCCCTCACTTTTAATCTCTTTAAAAAACAATTGACCGCTCAATGGGAAATAGTAACATATAATCATAAAGATAATAAAAAGTGTTGGCAAGAACGTGGAGAAATCAAAACCCTCGTACACTGTCGGACGAAATGTAACAACGGTACAACCACTTTAGGAAATGGTCTGGCAATTCCTCAAACGGGCAAACGCAGAGTAATCATATGAGCCAGCATTTCTACTCTGAGGTATATACCTAAGAGAGTTAAAAACGTACATCCACACAAGGGCTTGGGCATCAATGTTCATAGCAGCTTTATTCATAGTAGCCCCAAACTGGAGACCTAAATGCCTGTCAGTTGGTGCATGGATAAACAGACTGTGACACAGCCACACTACTCAGCAATATAAAGGAATTATACTGACAACACAGAACATGGAGGAATCTCAAAAGCATACTAAGTGAAAGAAGTCAGACACAAGAGATTAAATGCCAATAACTCCATATAAAGACGAAAGTACAGCAAAAGAAAGCAGACAGTGGTTGCCAGTGGCTGGGGTACGGGAAAGGGAAAGGCTGCAAAAGGGTATGGGGGAACTTTCTAGGTTGATGGTCATGTTACATATTTTGATTGTAATGGTGGTTAAACAACTGTATACATTTGTCAAAACCCATCAAACTGTACTTGGTAAATTTTATTTATGTAAATTATAGCTCCATAAATCCAATTTTAAAATAGACTGTAAAGAAACCCATTAAAAGTTGCTAACAGTGGTTAGCTCTGAATAGTGAGCTTATGGCTGATTCTGCATTTTCTAACTTCTCTACATTTTTCCAATGCAGAGAATGCATTTCCTTTCATGGACAGACCTGACATTCACAAAGGGGAAACAAGCTTTACAATGAAAACAAGCAACCTTTCTTGCTGACTTTCTCCACTAAAATACGGGGATCTGAAAGCCCTGGATATGAACCCAACTCTGCCATGGCTGTGGGTGTGACACCAAGTTAGTCACTTTAACTCTCTGGGTCTCAGTTTCCCCTATTCTGGGCCTAGGTAAATTGTAGGATAATTCTCTTATTCTGTGTCCTTCTGCAGGACTTAGAATTGAAATTATTCAACCTATTATTAGAGAACAATGTGCAGTATTGGTTGATTTAAAACATTTTTTCCTCCATATCCCACAGATACCAGTCCTGGTATAAGTGAAGTACCAGGTAAAAGCTCCGTGAAAAGGCTTGATTATAGCTTGAGCTGAAAATAAGGCTCATCTGTGGCTACCTCTGTGCACCCTCCGCCCCCCCCCAACATCTGTGTCTGCAAAGGGCCCCATGCAAAGCTGGAATCAAGGGTTTCCCAGAGAGAGACCTTTGCAGGGAGGAGAAAGCAAATATTCCCGACAGGGGATGGAAAAAGAGGCGTGTGCTGTCGTCAGGTATTAGAATGTGCCACGACCCGCAACACTTTACATCGGCATCTCTGGAACCCTCCCCCAGCCCTGCAGAAAATAATCAACCTGCTTCACAGGTAAGAAACTGAGGCCCAGAGAGCGAAGAGACTCAAAGGGATTCAAAACCAGGTGTGGCCACCTCCAAAATCCTAAAACCGCTGAGTTGCCAACCTGCTTGCTGCTTGCAGAGTCCCCGCGTCCCTTTTAGCTGTGATCCTCCTGCCTGTACTTTAATGGCGGGGCTTCCTCCATCTCTGCTCATCTTCCCCCAGGGTCCACCCAAGGCTGCACAGAGTGAATGCTGAGAGCACGGGCTCTGGAGTTCACTGCAAGGGCTTGAATCCTGGTCCTGCCACTGTGACTGCATAGCCTTGGACAAGTCATGCAACCATTTTGTGCCTCAGTTTCCTCATCTGTATGTTAGAGCTAATATGGGCATTTAACTCTGAGAGTTATTCTGAGAATTAAATGAGCAAATATGTGCAAAACTCTTAGAACAAGACCTGGCACCAAGTACAAGCTCCAATGCTATTAGATACTTTTATGAGCTATGCAACTTTGGGCCAGCGATTACATTCTCTGAGCCTTAGTTTTGTCATCTGTATAATGGGGACGAAAATGTCAACTACCCAATCAATAGGTTTGTTCAGGAAAACCTGGTGAAATAACCTATGGAAAGCTCTCAGGGCAACACCTGAGACACAGAAAGCACTTCGCTAAATGCTCGCTCTCGTTAGTATTATTACTGCCACAGCATGCTCCTCAGCTGTCACCAAGGCAAGACCGGGTCCCTACAGCAGAGAAAGGAAGTTTATTAGTGGGAATTACCCCATGCCATTCAGCAGCCTCTTAATGAGATTGGTGTTATTCGAGGCTGATCCTCCTTATCGGCGGCGCTGTGAACTGCGTGGCTCATGACGCTTAATTTCTCTCTATGGAGCCAATCCTTTAATCCCGATTCACTGTGGCTGGGATTCGCCTGGCTTTGCACTGGATTTGCGGGCAAGGCATTCTCTGGCAGCGCTGGACCAGAACAAAACGGCCCATAGCTCCACGTGGAAAACAAGTCAAGATGCTTGGGAGAGGTGGGGCCACCTCAAGGCTCAGCCTTGATTTGCATTTTAATGGCTTGGTCCTCCATCTGTCTGAGGGATGGGGAAGCACTGGCACCCAGACTCTACCCCTCACTATCGGTCAGCTTCCAGAAGCCAGGAGGGCGCACAGGTGGGGTGCAGGAGGCTTCTGAGGAGGAACACAGGAGGCTGGGCTATGGGAGTCTCGGGACCAAGAGACATGTTCAGGCTGTGGTCCCCAAGCAGCCTGACCATTGCTGCCACTAGCCTGGGCTCCTGGCTCCCCACGGGGTCAAGTCCAAATGCCTGGAGCTGGCATTCAAGGCCTTCCCTGGCGAAGGATGGATGATGACAAAGGAAAGAGGGAGGCGGGAGACATGGGAAGCTTGGTGTGAGCAGGGCAGATGGAGATCTGGGGGTCTTGTTTGAGAAACGGAGACAAGAGTTTCCTGCTGGAAGTCACACAGTACCAAGGCACAGCAGTTAGAGCAGGACTGCGGCTCAGGTGTCTTGATAGCTACTCCAGAGCTCTGTCCTGATTTTAAAGAGTTCAATAGAAATAAATAATAAGCCCCCAAAAGATCAACGGAATTAGTGTTGAGCACACAGCAGATACCCAATAAATTTATGCTGAATGAATGAATGAATGATAGAGGTTACACAACTAGAACAGTACCCAGCCTAAAAGAGGTGCTAGTCAGGCCAGACCTGGAGGATGATATTAATGTAAAAGATCTGTAAACCTAAGATGGATGTAATAATAATAATAATAACAACAACAACAACAACAGGAGAAGTAACGGTAGCTACCAACTGCCGAACTGTCATTATGTGCCAGGCACTTCTCGCAAGTCACTTCTAATGCCTCTAGAGGATTACTCTGAGGGAGGTGGGGAAGGACAGCTAGTTTCCCTCTGCAGAGTGTCTAGCTGTCCCTGGGCAGTGGCTCTGGGCAGACTTCTGTCTATGGATTCAGGCTGGTCATGTGATTAATTCTTGCCACTGGGATTTAAGCATCTATGACATGTCACTTGTGCTCTCAAGTGGCAAAGCACTGTGCCTTCCCCACAGCCTCAATCCCCACCCACAAGAGAGAGAGGACCCTGAGAAGCTGTGTGCGGGTGGAGCCACAAGAGGGAAGAAGCCTGGATCCCTGAATCACTGCCTGGAAGCCACCCAACTAGGTCGCTTACTAGGCTGTAACGGGAGTGAGAAATAAATGACTTGTACGTTAATCCACTAAGATTTGTTTCAGCAAATAGTGTCTCCCTGACTAAAACAGACATGACACAGGAGGTGGGTGCTGCTGTGACAAAAACCCACAATCGGAGGTGTGGTTTAGAGGCTGAGCAGTATGTAGTGAGGGAACTGATGCCGCAAGCTGGAGAGACGGACATCCGAGTCGCGCGGTGGTGAAGCACTCGGTAAAAAGGTCACCTGGGTGGTATGTGAGGGAGCCCGCAGCTGCAGAGCAGTGGTTCTCAAAGCGCAGACCCAAGAGCAGCAGCATCAGCACCGCCCCAGGACTTGTACATACAAAACCTCGTCCCCCGCCCCCAGACCTACAGAGTCAGACACTCAGAGTGGGGCCTCGGAATCTGTGAAGCCCTCAGTTCTGACGTGTGCTCAAGTTTGAGGACGATGGCTTTCAAGGCCATGCAGTGTTCCAATGGACGCAGCTATTCTGAGCCCTAGCCCATGTGCCTCGGGCCGCACACCCCTCCACTTCCACCTTCCGCCTCTGCTCACCTGGATCTCAAACACATTCCATTTCTACTTGGATGTTTTTTTTCCAAGGTAACTCCCACCTGGCCTTTAGGACCAAGCCCAGGAGCCACCACCTCCAGGAAGCCTTTTTCAATCAACTTCATCCCCCTCTCTGACTGTGCTCCCACAGGGACTGTGCTGCGCCCGAGGGCAAAGACCACCCAGTGACTGACTGGAGCTCCCTGAGGGCAGGTTCCATGTCCTGTGACTATTTCCCAGGAGGGCATGGCCTTCCCCAGGGGCCTCAGGCCAGGCTCTGGCGTCTCTTCCGCTTGCAGGAATTGAGGAAGGGGAGGGGACAGGAGCCGCACCCCCCCCACCCCCCACGCATCAGTGGGCCTTACCTGCATGGGACTGCATGTGCTCCAGCAGGTTGTTGTAGAACTGGAACTGGATCCCGCAGGCGCCGCAGGTGTAGGGTTCTGCAAGGAGAACGGAGGCAGCTGCGTGAGGGGCGGACCCGACGCGGACGCCTTCCTGCCGGGCTGCAGGCAGCCTTGGAAGTAGGAACCCTAACACACACCGGGTCTCTGTGCTCGGGGCTCTGGGCCCAGCCTGTCTGCTTCCCCTGTCACTAGACCTGTGAGGGAGAGGCCGGGGGAGGAAGGAGTGGAGAGAGGAAGCCATGCAGAGAGAGACCACTGAACTCAATCGAGTGGGCATTTATTGAGTGCTTACTGCGTGCTAGCCGCTGTTCTGGGCACCTGAGATGGGGGCAGGGGGACAACAGACCAAGAGCCCGTCAGGGCAGGGACTGAGGCCCATTTGCATCACAGCCCAGGTCTCTGCCTGTGGAGCCACACAGAGGTCACCGTTCGCCGAGTAAAACACATGAATGAATGAAATGAACGAACGAATGAACAAAAAGCCAAGGTAACGGACATGAGGGCAGAGGAGAGAGGGAAACAAGCAGCGAGAGAGAAGGGTAAGGAATGGAGAAAGGAAGGAGGAAGGGGGCCCAGGCAGGGAAAGGGAACAGGGAGGAGGGGCAAAGGCAGGTGTGGAGGGAAGCGAGGGCGCACACGGGCCCCAGCGCTCTCTCTGCTCCCAGCCCTCGTGCCTGGCGGAGGAGAGGAAGGAAGAAGAAAAAGCCAGAGGGGTGGGAAGCAGAGTGAGGAAACGGAGGGAAGAGGACAGCTGAGATGGGGCTCGGAGAGGTGTCCTGAGGCTGCCGGGGACCATGACTGGCAAGGCCCAAGTTCCTGCAGGGGCTGGGGGCAGCAGGCTTTCTGCCTGCCAGGGCTCTACCCCATCCTCGTGCAAACTCCTCTGCCCGCCCAGGGCTGGGCCCTCCGCCTGCCTCTAACAGCTGCTGGGTCTGCCCGGGAGGGCAGCCCGGGGCTCATCTCCCACAGCCCAGCTCAGACGCTCTGGGGAGGTTCTGGGCACACGTGGCCGGCTGAGTTCATTCCCTGCCCTGCCTCGCCCTCTCCAGCCCCCCGACGGGACCATCACTTACTCTGTAGGAGAGGGAAAGGATTGGAAATCAGGGGACTTGCAGTTTCTGCAAAAGAGAAACAGTTTAGCTAAGTCTCTTCCTGTCCTGCTGTCCTGTGATGATCGTTATGATTTTATTCTTAATAACCAGGGAGCCACATGGGGCTCTCAGAAGGGGGGAGCAGCTGAGAGGCAGCTCACAGTCTGGGCTGGGGGCGGGGGGAGGCCGGACAAGGAGGCCAAATCCTTCAGAGAATCCTGGTTTCCCCTGGGTGCTGGGGCTACCAGGCAGGGCCATCCTTCTAGGACACGCCAACTCTGCAGAGCAAGGCCACAGGAAAAGTGGTGACAGATGCCCACGCGAGGCAGCTCACTGCAGGGCAGGGAGCTGGAAGCTGCTTCTGGGTTCTGGCACCCGGATGGGAGTGTTTGGTACCAAATGCCAGAGCAGCCGCAGAGAGGGGCTGTGCTTTTGAGGCCCCCTGCTCGCTGGCCTCTCCCCCTCGCTTCCTGGCACTGCCGGAGGTTGGTGAGGCCCAAACGCAGGCAGCCGAGCAGGCCTGGATGGACCAGACAGGGAATCCTGGCTCCACCACTTACAATCTGGGGGACCTGGGACAACGATGGACCCCTCCTGAGCCTCAGTTTCCTCATCCGAAAAGCAGGGATCACAGTAACACTGACCCCCATGGGGCTGTGGTAAGGATGGAGACAGATAGAACACATAGAGCTCTGAACACAAGCCAGGCACATAGTAAGCGCTCAATAAATGGTGGCTGCGGGCAGCAGTACTCGGACGACTGCTCCCAAGTGTGACTGTCAGCTCTGGCGGCGGGAGACGCACAGGGGGTGCAGCACGGCTTGGCTGGGGCACAGGGCAAGCCCGGAGACCTCGGTTCCAGGCCCGGCACTGCTACTTATTCTTGTGTGGCCTTGGGCAAGTCACTCCATCCCTCTGAGGCCCGTCTCTCGGAGAGGTTATGTGGTTACTTGTTTAAAATCTCACCCCCTTCTGCAGGGCAGTCATCAAATCACTTGGTGTACTTAAAAACAAATAAAACAAAACACCCAATAATAACCACAAAAAAGAAAAAAAAAAAAAACCACCCCTAACCTCAGAGTGTGGAATCTGTCCTGGGCACTTGCTAGGTGTTTACGACCACCATGGCGTGGCCTTCAAGCTGCTTTACAGCAGAGCAGAAACGAAGACACCAGCCTAAGTCACCAGCTGGTAAGTGGTGGAGCTGGGGTTCAAACAGGGGCCAGAGCCCAAAGGTGGGCTCCTACTGCTAGGCAGACGCCACCACGCTGAAGTCTGTGCTCCTGGGTGTCTCATCAAGGCCCCAACAGGGGAGCCTCGTCCGTCACCTGTGTGCACCTGGCCGTGCCTAGCACAGTGCCTGGCCACAGGCTGACACCCATTTGTGCAAGAAAGTGAGTGGGCGCCTTACCCCAGTGTGACCCCACGTCAGAACTCCTCTCCTCACCCGCCCTGGCTCTCACTGTACAGACCGGCTCGCTGTGCCTTTCCTGGACACAGCCACGGTGGGGAAAGTGGCCCTTGGCTGCTGTTCTAGAGGCTCTGGGGCTCGGCCGAGGTCCTGCGCGAGGCAGCCATCAGGGGGCGCCAAACACCCCCGGGAACCTCTGGCAAATGCACTTGAGTGGTAGGCGCTGGAAGGGAACCTTTGTTCTAATGGCTCCAGGTCCAAAGCCGGGCCTCTGGCTTAGTTAGAGCTCTCTCAGCTGCACCCCCTTTGCCTCTCCTGGAAAGAAACTAGCTGAGACGTTTACCTTAAAAACACAGCACTGGCTCTCTTAGGCCCAACCAACTGGGGCCGGCTCGGAGAGACAGAGGACCCACAGTCCCGCCATGCCCCAGGCCCAGGGGGATGTCCCTGGAGGAGAAGGCCCCTCCCTCTAACCCCTGTCCCCAGCCTCTTCCCAACAAGACCCCAGCCCACAGAGTGCCTGTGCTGCTGCCAGGCGGGGGCGGGCGGAGGTGGCCGCTGCCGCACGGATGGCTGTCCTGGGCACACTCACCGCTGGAGTTCTGCGAGCTGCTGTTCGTCTCCTCAAAGTGGTTTTGTGCTTTGCCTTCTACTCTCCGGCTGAAAGCGCTTTCTGCTGGGTGGGGGCCAGGAGAGGGAGGGAGAAAACAGTGGTGACCGGCCAGCCCTCGGTCTCAGGGGAGGGGCATGCGGGAGGCAGCCCCTGGGCTGGGCAGAGTGAGGGTCCTGGGACCCCAAGCCAGACCTCCCTAGCTCGCCAGGCCCACCTGAGTGGCCTGATCCCTGTCTGGGTCCCCAAGAGACCCTCCAGGTGGTGCTCAGGAGGTCCAGGCAAGGGGTGGGGGTGGGGCCTCCTGCCCAAGAGCACACAGATGAAATCCTGCCAGAAAGCAGATGGCAGATGGGCCTGGGTCTCCCACATTTGTGACATCAAGTCATCTGGATCTACCATCCACCACTCTTGTCAGGTTCTGCGGCCACAGCCCCCACAAAGGAGCAGGGACGAGGACAGCCTGGCTCCTGGTGATTCCAGCTCCATCAGCTAGATGGTCCCTGGTGGCAGGGAGGGTAACCTGGGACAAAAGGCATGACTGGGGTAGCTGGGGCAGCCCCATAACCCTGGCAGCCAAAGCCCAGGGGAGGTCGGGTCAGAGTTCACTTGTGAAGGGACTGGCTCCCCGAGTGGCATCTGGGACGCCTCTGCTCACAGGCTGGCACCTTCCTAAGTGGCTCAGCCTCTCCCAGGTGCTCTCTGGAAACCCACGAGATGCAGAGATAAGGCCCCACCAGGTGGGAAACCACGACCACAAATTTAGTCGCCCCCCCACACCTGCAAAATGTACTGAGACAGAACACCCGAGTTGGAAGACGTCTCCAAGGTGCTCTTGGCATGACGGGATGCTGGATGGCCCAGGAGATGAAGGCCTCAGAGGCTAAGTCAAACTGGGGTGTGCGGCTGAGCTGTCCCTTTCTTAGGGAGGAACAACTTGCACAAAGACATCAAAGGCTCTGAGAAGTTCGACTGGAAAGAGACCCAATTAGCATTATTTATCCTAGCCTTCTCCAAACATAATAGGGGTTCCTACAGTACCCCGTTTTTTAAAAATATTAGATTCCATAATATCCCATAAAATTGGTGATCCCAGGAACCCACTTTGGGAAATGCCACTCTTGTTGGTCCATCCTACTCCAGAAGGGAAAGTGCTCAGACGCCAGGGCGGGGGTTCCAGATGGTCGTAGGGGCGATGGGGAAGGAAGCCAGAGGCAGTCCCTCCAGGCCCTGTTCAATCCCAGTCCTCCCACCCATAACAGGGCCTCCGATACAGCCTCCTTCCTGCAGAGGCTGATGCTAACTTCACAGGGACGACCCTCCCTTCAAAATGTGTCTGTAAAATGCCGGCGCTGAGGGCCTCAAGACAGCATCTGTAAACTGGCAAAGTAAGCTCAGTTCTCTGTCTGGGGGGAGGTGGGGGGGGCGCTTGTTTATCGAGCACCTACTATGTGCCAGGTGCTGGTTCAGATACTTTACACCCATGGTCTCCCTTAATCCTCCCAAGAGCCCTATGAGGGCTATGTTGTCATTCTCATTTCACAGATGAAAAAAGAGAGGAAAGAGTGAGATTGTCAAGTTCCTGGGACTGGATGTGTTGCTAACCCTCTTACATAGCAGAATAAGACTTCGTTCTTGGGGCAGATGCTGCCTTTTAAAAAAAGGTCTGGGGTATGGAAGTGACTCCCTTCTCCATCCTAATCCTTGTGTACCAATAGGGCAGTGGTACCCATCTACGGAGGATTTCTGTTCTGATCCACACGTTGGCAGAACTTAGCACAACTGAGGATGCAAACTCTTAAATCAGTCTGTGTTGCTCAGGTGATAATGTAAACTGTGATGGGCTTTCCCTGCCACCAGCACCTTTGGCTAAAAACCAACGTGTGGTACCAGAGTGAGGTCCCATGCATGGGCATGTTCATAAACACAACGAAGAGCCACTCATTCCAGGACAATGAGGGCCGTGACAACTTCTACCTCCAGCATGCACCACCTGCAGGTTCTTGCTCCAACCTGGTGCCCTCTGACCTGCCCAGATGTGACCCCCACCACACACGGCTTCCCAGGCACAAGAAACAGCCCGAGGCACGACTTCAAAGATGCTGCGGTTCCAGACCTGCCACATACCACACCAGCCCCTGCAATTTCTCTGCAGAAATTGCAGACATAAAAACTCCTGGCCACAAAGCACAAGATAAAAGATTCAAAAGCCATGACTTCATTATTTAGTTGAGCCAATATTTAGCCCCAATGAGACCATCATGACCAGTCTGTTTCTAACTAATTTTTGACTATTGTTGCAAAAACACAACGGTTACTGAAGTTTCTCAACACGTTACCTAAAAAACCATTACCTTCAAGGCTGATTAACTGTTATCCTTTGGGGAGATCTAAGCACAACAAACACATCTTCAAAGAACCACACTATTACCCAAAATTAGCCTCCTGAACTAAGGAGTAAAGGCAAGCACAGCTAGTCACTCATCTTGGTCATTAGTCCCTAGATGCATCAAGTGGTTCCTTTACCTGAGTTCTCAGCTTGATTGTTTATATATTCAAGAAATGGCTTTGGTCTCCTGAGGGCAATCGAAAGGCCCGCAGTCCCAGAAGCACCAACCATCACTCCACCCTACAACCCACACATCCAGGCAGGTGGCTTGAGACTTGTTCCACCCAAGTACGAATCTAAGAATTCCTGACAGCTGCGGCTCAGCAGTGTGTCTGACCAGGTTTCCTGGAGGAAATGACTGTTGGGAACATCCTACTGTCTGTTCACTCTTTTGGAACCAGAGCCCTTTGCTGCACTGACTTGGAAAATGCAGAGGCTGGCAGCCACCAGTTTCCTGCTGGTTCTGTCTCTCACGGAGGGGTTTCACGGGTAGTGCTAGGTAAGAGAAGTCCAAGAAACCAAGGTTCTAGGTCAGCCATAACCATCCTGTTTCGTAGAGAGCAGATCCTTGTTGAAATGAGATTTTTGTTTGAGTTTTCTGAAAGGTGGGAGATGCAAATTCATGCCAACAGTCCAGGCAGGTGACATAAATGGATGAACTGGGCTGGATGTTAAGACAGACAACAGTGTGATCACAATGAGAAATGACACCTGCCACATGGCCATTGTGTTGGGGAGGCAGTAGGGAGGGGTGGGGACTTTGGAAAACTGGGGGGAACTTTGGAACACATGCCCTATTAAAAGAGGCAGCCAACTGTTGCCCTGTAGGAAAGCGGACTGCCAGATCTGACTTTTCAAATGTCAGCTAGAAATCAAAAGTTTCACATAAAATATCCTAATGTTCAAATGTTAATTTAAAAAAAATTTTTTTAAACCTTGAGAAGGCCAAACAAAACAGGCCAGTTAGGCCATGATTTGGGAAAAATATTCCACTATTCAAAAAAAAGTTTGCAAATATCCTTGTAAACTCCCTCTATTTAGGGGGAGAAAACCTGGCTCAGAGAGGCCAGGTGGCTGGCCATGGTCCCAGAGCCAGCCAGAGCCAGAGCTGGGACCCAGATCTGTCCCAGAGCACTATGGGACCTCCTGTCTTGCTCTTGCAAGGGAACAACGACCCCGGGCACAGCTGTGGCAGGTGGCGAGAGCGGGCGTGGAGGAAGCGTGGGGTAACGGAGGCCGTCGGTACCTGCAGTTGCCTTGCTTGCTGGAGATCCTGAATTTGGAGTGCGGAACGTCTGGGTTTGGGTGGCTGGAGGGGTGCGGTGTAAGAGGGTGGCGCATCGGACCACGGAGGCCGGAGCTTTTTTCCCCGACTGGTTCGTCTGGGTCTTCGCTGCCACGAAGCGTGGAGACGGGGAGACCTCTGGATGTGAGCACTCAGAGCCCGTGTCTGGATCGTCCGGCGGCTCCCACCCGGGGGCGGTACCTGAGAGGGTCACGCTCTCAGTCCCCGAGGGCCCTCGGAGCGGGTGAACTGAGTGGCTAATCTGGCCACAGGCCCCCACGTTTGAGGCTTGGGACTATCTCTGCCCCACCTCTTCTCCTGCCACAGAGAGCAAGGACTCTTGCTTCTACCCAGGGCCTGAGACCTAGAGCCTTCCCCAGCCTCTCGAGGGAAGCCTGGCCACCAGCTCACACTCAGAGTCACCTGGAGGCCACTGGCAGCCCACTGGGTGGGTCACCTGTAACCCCTGACCAGCCCAAGAACTCAGCCTGTGACCCATGCCTAGGGCACCTGAGTTAGTTATCCCAGGCCCACGTGCATCTTCTAGAATGTTGGCTTCTAAGCTGCTTTTCCTCCAAAAGATGTTGGCTCAGAAGTAATGACAGAAAAACAGGAGAGGCAGGCGGGGGCTGATCGGTGGGGTGGGGGAACACAAGAGAAAGGGCTCTGTAGCACCTTGCAGGCCCTGACTGGGAACCGCTGCCTGCAGGGGACAGTGCTGAACCCAACGTCTAACGCTTTCATCGAAGTGCACCAGCCCCCCGATGTCTGAGGAAGCTTGGGACCCTGTCACTCAGGACCCCTGTCTCCCTTCCCTGAGTATTATGCGGAAGCTGGGGTCCCTGGGAACTGGGGGCTGGCTCTCGAGTGGCTTCCACCTCTGGTGGTCTCGGGTGGGCAGTGGCCAGCCTCCTTCACGCTGCCCTGAGCCACCACCAGTGGTGGCAAACCCCTGAACCTGGCCACACTCCCACGATGACAACTAAAGAGGAGGGGCAGGGGTCTTCTCACTCAGAAATCACAAGACATCTGCAGCTCTCCCCTGGAGGCAGGAACAGGACTAGGCAAGGGGAAGGGCCCCTCTGGCGCTGCCCAGGACCCTAGGGATTAACCTGAGGCACCCTCTTGCCTCAGTGCCTGGCCAGAGCAGGGGCCCGCCTAGAGCAGCCCTGGCTGCTGCCTCCCTGCCCCTGGGGTACAGGTGTCCCCATGAGCTCCTGGCTCTAGGATGGCATCTGTCTTGGGCGTCCAAGACTCCACTCACTGCTTTCAGAGCCCAAATGAAAGGCCCCGCCTCCACCCCCCACCTCTGCCCATCCTGGCAGATGGGGAACAGTCCAGGGGCCTTGCCCACGGTCACGCAGGACCACTCTGCTGCTCTTTGATCACTCCCCTGAGGCACTCAAGGCTGCCCCTTCCCCCTTCGGGAGGGTCACCCGCTCCTCCACCTACAGTGGGGCCAGATGCCAGGAGCTGGGGAGCTCTTCAGTCATGGCCCCTGAAACAAGTCCTCGCCGGCCCTACCCCAGCCCCAGAAGGAAATCCCCGCGGCCTGAGTGTGCAGAGGACACAGGTGTCCCTCTTCCCCAACTCCCACTCTCTGGCCTCTCACGTTCTGAACCAGGCGCTGAGGGGCCCGGAGGGAAGGACGCTTCCCTGCTTTCCTTCCTCTCTCGCTCCTCTTTCTGAGCCAAGGACCTCGGAGGACCCGGGGTCCAACCAGAAGGAAGGCTCGTCTCAGAGTTTCCAATTTTTTTTTTTTTTTTTTAGCCAGGGAATAAACCTACACAGTCATGTTATGATAGGTGTCCAGAGTCCATCTCCGGTTTCTCTGCTGTCCCTGCATTGGGCACAGTGTAGAGACCACAGCGAGTGGCTCACTGTATGGAACCAGCACTGAGTTTGCAGTGAGGCAAACCCGCCTCTGAATCTCAGCTCCGTTCCTTTCGGCCTCCGCAATCTTGGACTCTACTTCCCTTTCTTGGCCTTGCCTCCCCGCCTCACCCCACTGATAGCCATGGACGCCTGTCCCTGCACGGCTGGCCTCGCGGGGGGTTGTGGGAGTCCAAGGAAGCCAGAGAAGCGTCCTGAATGGCAACCTGCTCCCCCAGTGTAAGTAGCTATGGCTGGGACTTTTTAGAGACAAGGAAACCAAGGCCCAGAGGTTGATTCTGGCTACAGACATAATACGTTTGTTTATGGCCACGTGTTAGCTCAGGATGAGACAGGAGCTGCAGTGTGCCAGCTACTCGGGGACACTTCTGCACAAGGTCACGTGCCCCCGCATCCCACTGCCACCCCGCGGCACTCACCCACACATTCTGGCAACCTGGCACAAGGAACAGAGTTTCTAACAATAGTCCCAGCAAGCTGCTTTCCCTCTGATCCTCCGTCTCCACCCCTGCAGAATGGTTTCTAGGAACCCCTCGGAATCAGACCTCGTCATGGTCTACAATTCCTGCTGTGAGAATCCGGGAATTCCACAGGAGAGCACCCCCTTTTTCCCTGGGGCAGGGAGCTCAGGGAGCGCATGACCTGGGGGTATCACCCCTGTGCCCCAACCCCCCTGCCTGGGACTCCCCAGCCTCCTCCCGGCCACTCACCTCGCCGTCCGACATCCTACAATACCTGTTTCTCTTCCAAGCTCACAGTCTTTGCACATGCTATTTCCTCGGCCTGGAACATGCTTCCCTCAAATTTTTGACTGCTGGTCCCGAGTATTACACGTAAACATCACTTCCTTGGGGAGTCGTCCCTGATACCTCCCACCTGGCCATTTATCTCAGTCCCCTCCGTCTTCCCGTCCAAGAGCAGATCACCGTCAGTAACAACACACAGAGAGAACTTTGATGGATGACTCTTTCCCCATCAGCCTGTGCGCTCCGTGGGGCAGGAACCCTGCCAGTTTGGCCCACCATGCACTGAGTGCCTGGCAGAGGCCCTAAAACACAGTTAGTGCCCACAGGTATGGTGGAATCTGTGAACCGGCGCATGAATGGCCAGCAAAGTAAAACCTGGCACTGCTGACGCAGAGCACATCGAAGATGGGATGCACGAGGGGACACGATTGTGCCACGAAGCTGTCTGACATAGTATCCTCCCACTCGCCCCAAGGGTGGAAGGTGGATGGAGCCATGGAAGCTCAGAGACGTATGGGCACCATGTCAGGGTCGCAGAGAGGGTCAGGGCTGAGCCAGGATGAATTTCCCAGGCTCCCGGCTCATGTCACTCAACAGTTTGCTCCATCCGTTGACCTCACGTGGAACATTAGCACATGAGCACGCTGCAATTCCTACCTGAGCTCTCACCAAGAAAGAGTCTCAGACAGACTGGCTGACTTCCCTTATAAGAAATACACATGCGATATTTACACCCAAGACATAGCTAAAAAGTAACAAAGCACTGTGGTCTTCTTTTTCTGGAAAGCTGAAAATCTAACCAGAGCAAAAAAAAAAAAAAAATCAGAAAATATAAGGACTCAAGAAAAGTAATCATATAACTGAAAGGGTGGATAGACCAGGGAGACAGTCTCCTAGAAAACCTCCACAAGGTAGAGGAGGGTGGAAATGCATTCAGGGTGAATGGAATCATGTGCTCACAGGCTGGAGGTGAGAATGAACGGGAGGTGTGATGGCAGAGGAGTCAAACTGGGGACTCCTTCTTGTGGATTTTCCTCTTAGAAAGAGAACTGGAACACTTACACAACTGGTACAGGACCAGCCCTCCTGCCACGTTCGACTGCAAAGCTGGACAAAGGTGGTGCGGAGCTGTGACTCACAAGAGAAGACAAGATGTGGTCACTCCAGCTCTCTGGACCAGGGCAGAGAGACGTGGAGCCCAAACAAAGCATGCCATCCTGCTGAACCAACGAGGCAGTGATGAGAGTTCAGGGCTTCCGAGGTGGCTCAAATTTTCAGGGCAGAATAACAAAGAGGAGAGAGAATTGTGCAACAAAAAGGAACTCCAGAAATGTGCAGGGGGGCCCCCTTGAAGTCTGTGGCTGCATACCAAACTGTGTTTGTGCAGGGGGAGTCTCTGCAAAGCCTAGCAGGAAACAGCTACTGGAGGGCTGGGAGCTCAGGGAAGATTCAGAGGTCACACAAGACTGGGAGACGTTCTGGAGATCCCCCCTGCCAGAGAGGACTTGCCGAACAGGAATATGTCAGGCATTCAGCTGAGACCCAAAAGGCCATGCCTTAGAAAAATTACTGTCACCCTAGGATGAGAACTATTCTAGACCTGACCGAACACAGCTTACAAACCAGCTTTTGAAGTATCAAGCTCATCTGTAAGTGAGGTAACTACCTGCCAGAACAAAACTCTTTTCAAAGGAAGACAAGAAAATTCCAATCAACAACATGTAGCACAGAATGAACAACTGTTTTTCAGGTAAAGCAGGAAAACGTGACCAATAATCAAGAGAAAAACCAGTCAACAGAAGCATACAGAAATGACAGCGATGATGGAATTAGGGGACAAAGACCTTAAAACAGCTGTTATAAATATGCTCAAAGATTTAAAGGGGAACATGAACGTAATAAAGAGAGAAATGAAAGCTATAAAAAGGAACCAAATGTAACTTACAGAGATGAAAAATTTGAAAGGCAAAATAAAAAATTTACTTAATGAATTTTTCTAATAAAGCAGATTGGTCACTACATAAGAAAAGATCAGTGAACTTGAAGATAGGGCAATAAAATCGATCCAAACTGAAGCACAAAGAGAAAACAATGCTGAAAAAAATGAACAGAGCGTCAGTTAATCTGTGAACATTATCAAATGTCTAACATATATGTAATTAAAGTCTTTATAGGAAAGAAAAATATTTGAAAAAATATTGGCTGAAAAATTTCCAAATTCGATAACAAATACAAATTCAGGATCCAAGAAGCTCAATGAATCTCTCAAACATGATAGACACACACATAAAACTACATATCATAATCAAATTGCTAAAAACCAGTCACACAGAGAAACATTTAACAACACCCAGAGGAAAAAGACACATTAAATATAGGGGAATAACAATCAGAACGATCGCTGACTTTTCATCCCAAACAACATAAGGCAGAAGATAAAGGAATGACATTTTTAAAATGCTGAAAGAAAAATTTCTCTGCCTAGAATTCCATATCCAGAGAAAATAACCCTCAACAGGCAAGGTGTAATAAAAACATCTTCAGTTGAGAGAATCTTTCACCAACAAACCTACAATGTAAGAAATGTTAAAGAAATTTCTTCCAGAATAAAGGAAAATGATAATAGATGGAATTCAGATTTACAGTAAATATAAAAGGTATTTTCTCATTTCTTAATTGCTTTAAGAAATAATTGACTGTTCTAAGCTAAAAGAGTAACTGTTGTGTTTATAACAGATATAGGCACAAATATACAAGAAAAGCACAAAGGATAGGAGGGTAGTAAATGGGAAGTGTACTGCTGTAAGGCTTTTACATTAATAAACTCTCTGAACAGTTTACATTTTACATTATGATGTGTCATGATATAAATTCATGGCAGATTGTAATACATTAAAGATGTATATTATAAACCACAGAGTAACCACTAAAGAAAAAAGTTACAACTAGAAAGCTAACAGAAAACTTTTAAAAATACTTGATTAATACTAAAGAAGGTAAGAAAATAAGAAAAAAATGAATAAGAACAAAGTGGACATATAGAAACAAAATACGGGATGGTAAATTTAAATCCAACCATGTCAATAAATTATATTAAGTGTAAATGGATTAAACACTTCAATTAAAAGGTACGGATTGCCAGACTGGATAAAGGAGTAAGAATAAACTATATGTACACACTTCAAATATAAAGATACAGATATATTAAAAGAAAATGATGAAAACAGCTATACCATGCAACTGCTAATCCTAAAAAAGCTATAATAGCTGTAATATCAGATAAAGTAGACTTCAGGACAACAGGTATCACCAGAGACAAAAAAAGCACGTTGCTCAATTTCAAAAAGGGTCAACATATCAAGACATACTGATCCTAATTGTGTGTACCTAATAACAGAATTTCAAATTACATGAATCAAAAACTGACAGACCAAAGAGGGGAAACAGACAAATCCATAATTATAGTTGAGAATTCTGATGCTTCTCTCTCAGTACTTGACAGGACAAACCAATTTTTAAAAAAAGCATGAAAGGGTACAGAGAGTTGAACAACATTATCAACCAATTTAAGCTAAATTACACAACAGGATTCACTTCTTTTCTTTTTGGTCAACTGGACATGAAACATACAGCAAGACAGACCATGTAATAGGTCATATAATATCTCAATAAATTTCAGCAATTAGAAATTATATAGAATATGTTGTCTGACCACAATAGAATTAAAATAGAAATCAGTAACAAAAAAATCTGGATAATTCCCAAATATTTAGAAATAGAATACATTTCTAAATAATCCTTCCTGCAAAGAAAATTTCAGACTTGATGGCTTCACTGTTGAATTCTACAGAACATGTAAGTAAAATAATACCAATTCTATATAAACTTGTCAGAGAATTGAAGAGCAGGCAATACTCTTCCCTACTCATTCTATGTGGCCACCACCACTCTGATATCCAATGTAGACAAGGACATTACAAGAAAAGCCCAGTGCTGGTTGGAATGTAAAACAGCATAACCACTTTGGCAAACAGTTTGGCTGTTTCTTAAAAGTTAGGCATACACCTACCATATGATCCAGCCATTCCACTCCTAGGTTATTACCCCAGAGAAATGAAAAGATTTGTCTTTTCAAAGACATATATACAAATGTTCACAGCAGCTTTATCTGCATTGGTTCCAAACTGGAAACAACCCAGATGTGTCCATCCATATGTGAACAGATAAAGGAATTGTGGCATGTATATCTAGACAATGGAATACTACTTATCTTCAATTAAAAGGAATGAATTACTCATACATGTAAACATGGATGGATCTCAAAACAATTATGTGGAGCGAAAGCCAGACCCAAAAAAGTTCAGCCTGTAAGATTCCACATATGTAAAATTCCAGGAAATGCAAACTAATCTACATACAGGAAGCGGGTCAGTGTTTGCCTGGGGGTGAAGCGGTAAGTGAGGGATTATGGAAGGGCTCAAGGACACAGGGGTGGTGGATATGTTCATTAGACTGTGGCGACAGTTTCATGGGTACACATGCCGGTCAAAACTTATCAAACTGTATACTTTAAATTATGGGCACTTTATTGTAGGACAATATACATCAATGAAGATTAAAAAAACATTCACCAGATGGTCTTGATTATGACCATGATTAAAACATCGCTGACTGAGTATGGGGCACTCTGCTAATCCTGGGACTGTAGTTCCCTGCCCTTGAGGGGGCATTCTGGGGAGTGGTATTAAAAGCCAGTTTAAAATCCTGGGGTTATTTTAGATAGAAGTGGGTGGAAAACGTGTTCTTGAAAACAAATGAACTACACAAACTACCCTGGCTCTTTAAGTAATTTAGATGCCTATGCAAGAACTTGACTGTGGTGATTATTTCACAATGTATAGGTATATCAAATCATCCAGTTATATACCTTAAATATATCCTATTTAAAAAGAAAAGAAGCTTTGAAGAAAGAAGTCATTCTGTGGCAAAGAATAAACATCCACATGTTATAACTTAGTTCATTTCACTGTTTGACTTTCTGATATTCTTAATATATTTTAATAAAGTATAGGTATGGTGACTTATTTTTTAAAAACCATGTAATTTGCCACCCTAACAAAATAAAAGATAAGAATCCATAGAATCATCTCAATAGATATGGGGAAAAACCATGTGACACTAATTTATAATAAAAATTTCCAGAAAACTATGAATAGAAGGTAACTTCCTCAACTAATAAAGGGCATCTAGGAAAACCTACTTTAGCTAACACAATACTTAATAATGAAAAACTGAACCCTATGATCAAAGTAGAGATATCCACTCACTTCTTCTATTCAACATTGCACTCCAGGGTCCTAACCAGAATAGTGAGGAAGAAAAAAATATAAAAGAGAATACAGGTTGGAAAAAAGTAAAGCTGTCTTTATTAACAGATGACGTCCACATGTACAAGGAAAATCCTGAGAAGGGTACAAAAAAATCTATTGGAATAAGTGAATTTAGTAAATTTGCAGGATACAAATTCAATATACAAAAATTGCTTGTTTATATGTAATAGCAACAATTGAAAAATTAAATTTAAAAGTCACAGTAGCATCAATAAACATATGCAAGACTTCTCTGAAAAGTACAAGCTACTGCTGAGAGAAATTAAATAAGCCCTAACTACTTGGAGAGAGAGACATACTACTATGTTCCCACACTGGAAGAATCGATATTATTGCAATGTCTATTCTCCCTAAAGTGGTCTATAGATTTGATGTAATCCCAAACAAAATCCTAGTTGGATTTTTTTGGTGGAAATTGGAGAAAACTAACATTTATATGGAAAAATAAAGTTCTTAGAATAGCCCAATATCCTTAAAAAAGAAGAACAAAGTTGAAAAACTAAGAGGAGCTGATTTAAGACTTACTACCAAGCTTCAGTAAATAAGAGCATGTGGAATTGGCATGAAGACAGACAAACAGACCAATGGGAGAGATACAAACTCACACTTACACATTTAAACACTTTCAGCAAAGGTACCAATGCAATGCAATAGGAAAAAATAATCTTTCCAACAAATGGTACTGAACCACCAGGTGTCTGTATGGAATACAATGAATCTCAACTCATACCTCAGATCATTCCCAAGAGTTAACTCAAAATGGACCACAGACCTAAATGCAAAAGCTAAAACTATAAAACTTCTAAAAGATAAGGAAGGAGGATATCTTTGCCATCTCAAGGTAAGCAAGCATAGCCTTGAGGTAGAACCCAGAAAGCAAAATGAACAACATCTGCTCATCAAATGATACCATATGAAAATCAACAAGCATGCCAGAGACCAGGTGAAAATCTCCACAATACATATATCTGACAGAGAACCCAGACCTATTAGAATAAAGAACTCCACCAACTTAATAATAAAAAGACAAACAGCCCAATGAAAACAGGCAAAAAGGCCTAAACAGACAATTCCCAAAGTAAAAGATAAAAATGGCCAAAAAAGCAAATGTAGAGATGGTCAACATCATTAGAAAATACAATCATTTTCATCATGAAAATACAGATTAACACCACAATGACCTACTACTACCCACTCTCTAGAATAGCTAGGATTAAATAGCCCAATGCCACCAAACACAGGCAAGAACACAGAGCAAGTGGCATTTCCAGACATGGCTGGGGGGAGTGTAAGATGCTACCATCACTTTGGAACATGGTTTGTCAGTTATTAAAAAGTTAAACATACTATCCCCTCATGGCCCAGTAATTCTACTGCTTGGTATTTATTTATCCAAGAGAAATGTACACATGTGCCCACAAAAAGCCTCATACAGGCATTTCCATAGCAGCTTTATGATAACCTAAAGCTGGAACCAACCCAAATGAATAGGTAAATGGCCAAATAAGCGGTGATATTTTCATACGGTGGAATATTGCTCAGGTGCAAAAGAATGCACAACCGCTACATACAATAACATGTTACGAGTCTTAAAAACATTTTACTGAGCCAATGGAGCCAGACATAAAAGAATATATATTATACGACTCCATTTGTAAGAACTTCTTCTGTACTTGGCTAACGTCCCTCTAGATACTCTCACCAGGCCCAGAGTCGCAAGCCCTGGCCGTCAATACCTGATGAAGCCCCAAGTCCAGCCCCGGCCTCCACGCAGAACCCACCAGCCCACAAACCTCTAGATCCAGAGGCCACCATGGGGGCTGTCTCTTGGGTCAGCTTTGGAGTTAGTCCTCTGTTGGATATAGCCTACATCTCTCATGCTGTCTTTTAAACACAGATGCTCCTAGAGTCCCCAGACTTCAGTGGGTAATAAGAGATTCAGTCAACAAACAAATGCAGAAGGACAAAGAGAGAGTCCACAACAGAGGGCAGAAGAAAATGAGGAGCAGAGAAAGAGAAGTAGACTGACCTTCAGTAGAGAACCATCAGGCTGCTGGGAAGAAATTAGGGTACAAGCGATGCACCCCTTCCTGGACACACCCCTTCCTGCTGTACCATGTGACATGTGATGCGGGACAGCTTCATGGTCAGGTACGGGCCTGGAGCCTGCCTGCCAGGATTCAAAGCCAAGCTCCCCACCTACTACCCCTACAACCTTACTCAACTTATTGCAGAAAAGCAGAAGCAGCACTGAAGACATTCTCCAAAGGCTGACACCAAGGCTGCAGCTGGCCTTGGACCTAACACCCCAGTGAAAGCGCATGCTGGGTGGCATGTGCTCTGGGCACCACTCAATGCAGCACTGGAGGGCACGGACACAGCTGCCCCGCCCCTGCCCATGGAACGCTGGATCCCCAGAGGGGCCCGGGCTGTGGAGTTCCACCCCAGCTACAGCCCTGATGCCTGGGAATCAGCACCGTGAGTGGGTCAACTGGACGAGTCGGTACCCGCCCAGTGTAACTTCCACATACTCGCCCCACACAGGACCTGGCTACACGGAGGGCACTCAGTGAACCATACACTCCCAGCTTGGGTGGTGGGGTGGGTTCCTCTAGTTGGGCCACAGCAGGTGCCTGCCTGAGGGTCATGTCACATTGGAGCTGTCTGGAATCCAGACCTGAGTCTGGAAAGACCTCGAGAGCCTTCACAGATGGGAAACTTGAGCCCAGAGAAGGGGAGCGACAGGCAAAAGGTCACACAGCAGTCAGGGGCAAGCTAGGATGAGAATCCTAGCCCAGTGCTCGACCTCGGCACTGGAACTGTTGCCCACGGGGAGACCCCTCAGCCCCTGCCACTCTGCCCAGCAGGAAGGAAAGCTCTGGACACCTCTCCTCCCCACCCAAATACCCTGGGGGAAGCCACTTGCCTGTGCTGCTGTTGTCAGGTCTCCAGGAGGGTCATGGGCCTTCCCAGACTGGGCAAGCGGCTTGAACCCCCACTGACCTTGCATAAACTTTTCCCCTCTCTCTGGACCTAAGTCTTCCCCCAGCCATGGAATGGGGTGTGGGATACCCACAGCTCTGCTACGAGAAACACTCCCAGACAGGCTCCTAACATCCAGCCCTGCTGTCCCGAGACTCTGCACAAGTCCCACCCCTGCCAGAACTTTGGTTTCTGCACCTATACAAGAAAGGGTGGAAGACTAAAGCCTCTCAGCTCATATACTCAGGGATCTAAGGATGGATACCCCTTTGATGTCCAGAAAGGGAGCTGGGAAATCAGCAGGCAGGCCCACAGGCGTCAGGAGGATGGAGGGCCAGGATGTCCCCAGGGGAAGTGTCTTTAGAGCCCCTTCCCTCCCTGCCAGGGGAAGAGTGAGAGATGGTGGGCCAGGGACAGGCTGGGACCTGCCCAATGTCACAAGCAAGCCTGGGGCCCTACGAGGATTAACACTCAGGGCTTCCAGCTCCCACCTCAGTGCTCCTGCTCCTTCCTTAGCTTCCCACCAACAAGGACAGAGGAGCTGTTCTGTCTAGTTAACCATACCCCTGGCCTGGGTTCTTCCTGCCTTAGTTCAGACTGAAGACATATCACAGGTCACTGGCGTTAGGGGTGGAGATCCAGGAACTACATGATTTGGAGGTGCCCAGAGGAGATGGGGACAGGGCCACTGAAGGACTTGGACAAGTGATGCCCACCCTCCTAACCCAAAATCCACATGGGCCCGGGCCTCTGAGTCCACTAAAGGAGGGCTCTGCCTCTGCTGGCTTAAGGGGATAGAGGGGGCTTCCCACCTCTTACGGCCACTGCAGGTAGGTGGCCTTGTGTCAGACCTGGATACCTAGAGGCTTACCTAGAACTAAGCTCCCATGGCTTTCACCATTCCCTGGCCAATGGCTGGCCACTCCACTCTGCCCCTGGCCCCCTTCCCCAGCCAGAGGAGGTACTCACTGATGGGGGCGTGCAAGGCCACGTGCTCCTGGTAGGGCGTGTAGTACTTGTACTGCTTCCCGCAGAATTCACAGGTGTAATTGCCGGTTTCTGTCCAAGGAGAGGGACGTGTGAGAACAGGCACCCGTCCTCACCCAGAAGCATCAGCATGCTCCCACCCACCCCCGACACACTCCTCCTCATTCTGGGCCCACCAAGTGGAATCAACTGTGACTCTGGAGTCAGAACGCCTCCGTTCACATCCCAGCTCGGCCACGTTGACCTGTGTAACCTTGGGCAAGTCTCTTAACCTCTCTGTGCCTCAGTTTTCCTATCTGTAAAATGGAGGTAATAACAGGACCACCTTATAGGATTGCTGTGAGGATTAAATTTATATGGCAAGTGCTTAGAACAGTACCTGGCACACGCTGTTCTCCCTCGTCGCTCCACCCCCAGCCCCGGTGCTCAAGAAATGCGTGGTGACCTGAGCTGACCTCCAATGCCAACCATGCCAACAGCCCTTCTGCAAGCCCTGCCCTCTGCAATGGTCACACCTGGGTCCCCTCATCTGCCGGACCTTCCCTGTCCCCAAGAACACCCCCACCCACTGGCAGCAGGGGGTCACTTCTTCCTCTCGGGTCCCACCACACTTTATCTTTACCTCTCTTTTGGCACTGCCTAACTTCTTTCTTCTTAAAAATGTCTGATGTAATATTGTTCACTGGGGGAAAATTATAAAATACGGATAAATACAAATATAAAATTAAAAAATAAAGAGAAATTTCAAGCATCTGTAATCCCCAAAGAGTAGTATCTACCCCCTTGGGGTAGGGCGTGCACTCTGCCATCTGCCCCAGCCCACCCTCCCCTGCATCTCACCTGGGGCCTGCTTTTCCAGCTGACACCACCTGTCTGGCTCCCATGGGCCCTGAAGTAGCCAGCCCTGATCAATATTCCCTTTGTAACCCGGTGTAGTCAATCGACAATAACTTTGTGGACATCTTGCCCAATCAATAAATATTGATCTCTACTGCATTTATTGGCTACAAGATTCCTACTGGGCTTTGGAATTTGCTGAGCCAGTCCCCTACACCAAGGAACATTTAGATTGTTTCAAGAATTTTTCTCTGTTAAAAAATGCTGTGATCCACACCCCTGTAGAAATTTTTGCACATTCACTCATTAGTTTTGCCCATTATTGCAAAACAAAGATTATGTCACACCATCTTTGCACAATATTGCCTCAGGACAAATTCCAAAAGGTGGGAAGAGGGGATGTATTTTTAAGGCTTTTGATAACCATCCCAACCAGAAAGGTGTGAAAATGACCTTCTGCACACTGCAGCCAGCATTAAGTATTATGATCTTCTTACATTTTGCCTATCTGATGAGGAGAACTATATTGCACTGTTGACTTTATCTTCCATTTCTTCGATTTCTAAGGAAATTATTTTTCATGTTTAATGAACTACAGTTTTTCTTTTGGAACTTTCCTTTTGTGTTTACAAGCAGTGCTTCTATAGGTATATTTACCTTTTCAAAATCATTAAACTCTTTGTAGGTTAGGGATATCAACATTTTGTTATATATAATTAATTTTTTCTTCATTGGTTTCTCAGTCTGTTTATGGTGTTTCTCTCCCAATATAGAAGATTTAGGATTTTTGGTAGTTAAGTAATTTTTGTAATTAACTCATGAACACTGGAAAAGGTGTATTATATGCTATTTGCTATAGGCTTCATAGTTGTTGACTGTATCAATTACACCATTTAAATTCTATATAACCTTGTCCGTATACTTGCTCTGTCAAATACTAAATGCTGTGATAAATCTTTCCATTTCACTGTATTTCTAAATTTATTTTGTGCGTTTAGATATAGTGTCGTTTAGTGGATAAAGCCCATGGGATCAAAGTCTTCACCGTGAAGTGGACCCTTCATTAACACGGAACTATTTTCCAACAAAGTGCACCTCCCAAGTCTGGTCCCTGGACCAGCAACATCATCTGGGAAGCTGTCAGAAATGCAAATTCTTAGGACTTACCCAAGACCAAATGAAAGAAAAACCCTAGGGGCTGGGTCTAGCAAACTGTGTTGTTTTAACAAGCCCTCCAGAAATTCTGATGCGTGGCAAAGTTTAAGAACCAGTGTTTCTAGCATTTAATTATTCTGCTTTATCAGGTTGTCTGGCACTAATATTAATTTGATAATTATTTTGTCAGGTCCTGCTTTCTATTATTTGCATGTGCCTAAAGATACTTCCCTAAATTTTTTTGTACTTTCATTCATTAAACAGGCACTGTGCTAAGTTCTGGCACAAAATGCTGAGCAAAAACAGGTATAGCTCAAAGAGTTTACAGTCTAAAAAAGGAGACAAATGTCAAATAACGACCCAAACAAATTTAAAACTGCAACCACGATAGGTGCTCTCAGGAGACACATACGGTGCTATAAAACCCATGATAGGGACTTTAATCTAGTTAAGGAAGAAAGAGAAGCTCAAGCGCAGAGTGAAAATAAGGAATTAACCTTACCTCTAATAAATGATTAATAACTGGATTATTCTAAATCAACCTGACAATCTCCGTCTTCTAATAAAGGAGATTATGCTATTTGCTTTTATTGCTGTAATTGATTTGGTTTTATGACTCTTTTTCATGCTCCACCCTTCTGATTTGCTCCCAGTTTTCAGCTGTTTGATATACGAACTCTCCGCTTTTCCATTATTCTCCAATATTCCATTATTTTCCAATATTCTCCACTGTTTTAGACGGTAGATAAGATATATTTCTCTAATTGTTACTAGCCAAGTGGGAAATGATATCTTTAAGTCTATCACTAGTGAGAAAGGTAGTTTAACCCAGTGCTTCTCAAACCTTAGCATGTGTAAGAAACACCCAGAAAGACTGTTACAACATAGATTGTTGGGCTCCGGCCCAGAGATTCTGATCCCATAGGTCTGGGGTGGGGTCTACAAATTTACATTTCTAATAAGCTTCCAGGAGAGGCTAATCTTGCTGGTCTGGGACCACACTACGAGTAGGACTGGTTTAACCTGCTTTACTGTATCCTTCACCAATTCCACCTCTTTTTTAAAAAGTTATTTTTAATATTATAGAAGAATTTTTGTCTTTTGCATTCAATTTTATAACCAGATTTGGGACATTTTAGACTTCTAGATTATCTGGTTTTAGTATTCACAAGTCTTACACTACAAATCCTTCATAATTGAGCCTTTAAATGTGCTCTGCAACTCAGTTCATCAGAGTGTATCTTCAAATAGTTTTGTGAAGGTAGGGACGTAGGAAAAGCAGTATACGTTTTAAGCCCTTGCTTTTTTCTTTACACACAAATTACAACTTGTCCAGATACAAAATTCTTAGACTACAACCTTTTGCCTTCAAAACTGGTCCACTCTCTTCTGGGATTTAGTACTTTAGAGAAGTCTCAGGCAAGTCCACCTTGAACTTACGTATAGGTAACATGCTTTTTTATACTGGGATGCCTGTATAGTTATTTTTCCTTTATATTTATAGTTTTAAAAAGTCACAGATCTATTAAGTCATTAAATATGAAATGTCTGATTTCAAAAAAAAAAGTGTAGTTTATTATATCTCAAACAAGAAGTAATGCAATTAATCAAAGTCTGTGCCTAGACTATCAACACAGCTTTGCCATCTTAACAGTAGCTTGTTTATGCCAGCAGCGAAGAAGCCTGGAGAGTTAGTGGCAATGAAATCATGAAAGGCATTTTCCAGAGCTTGTTGAGAATCGAATATTTTTTCCTTGCAAGAAGTGGTCCAAAGCCTGGAAGAAGTGGTAGTCAGTTGGTGCAAGGTCTAGTGAATACAGTGGATGATGGAGAGTTTCCAAGTCCAGCCTCTGTAGCTTGAGCAGCACTGTTTGTACAACATGTGGTTGAGCATTGTCTTGCAAGAGGATTGGCCTGTCTCTATTCACTAATCTCGGCCACTTAATCATAAGCATCCTCATCATTTTATCCAATTGGTTGCCGTAGACATCAGCGGTAATCAACTGACCAGGTTTCATGAAGTTATAGTGGATAATACCAGTGCTGGACCACCAACACCATTAGTTTCTTTTGATGAATATTCAGTTTTGGACTGTGTTCTGGCACTTCATCTTTATCCAACCACTGTGCCAAATGCTTGCAATTGCCAAAAAGAATTCATTTTTCATCACACCTATCAATACGGTGTAGAAATGTTTCACCTTTATGTCATGACAGCAAAGACACGCAAGCTTCAACGATCTCTATGCTGATGCTCATTTAATTCATGCGGAAACCCATCTATCCAGCTTCTTTACCTCGCCAATTTGTTTCAAATGGTCCAATATTGTTGGAATAGTAACGTCAAACCTTGCTGCTAACTTACGCTTAGGTTGAGATGGATTCACTTCCACTAAAGCTTTCATCTCATCGTTATCCACCTTGGTCTCAGGTGGCCCATGTGGCTCATTTTCAAGATTAAAATCACCAGAACAGAACTTCTCAAACCATCAACATACTATGCATTCATTAGCCACATCCTTCCCAAACACTTCATTGATATTTTGACCTATCTGAGCTGTATAGGTGCCACAACAAAACTCATATTTGAAAATAACACACATTTTTGATCTATCCATGGTTTCACAAAAATTGCTCTAAAAAACGTGAAAGACAATCACAAGCCAAAATGTGTGTTTGAAAGACTGAGGATGTACCTTCACGATAAACATAAAACAAGAAGTGTCAAAGTGAAATGTCAGAGATATCAACTGTCAAACTTAGTACTTAAGAAAATCGGACATTTCATAGTTAATAACCAAATTTTTTTTCTTTTTAGGTATTGGTCTCTTTATATTGACTCTGAAACATGATGAGCCCTTTAAATCTACATGTATAGGTTTTCCTTCAACTGAGCAAATTTTTCTTCTAATAGAGCTTAGGAGTACAGCTTCTGCCCACTTGTCTACCACACCAATTACCTGAAACTGGCCCCTGTTCTCCATATTTATCATGTTTTCCTCTCATTACCTTCATTTGTTCAAGTCTGTTCTTCACATCACTAATTCCACTTCTGCATACCAAACCTGCTCTTCACTATCTATAATGTAGAAGGTAGGTTTTAATTCTATTCTTGTTTTCTGCTTCCCTGCAATCTTTCCTCATCTCACTCCTCTTTGCCTTTTTATCTTATCCTGCTGCTTTTTCACCATAGAACTTCAGGCTCCTGTTTCACAAGGGTCATGCTGTGTATTGAATCGTGTCCCCACCCCCAAATTCATATGTTGAAACCTTACGCCCCAGTGTGATGGTATTTGGAGATAGGGCCTCTGGGAAGTAACTAAGGTTAGATGAAGTCATGAAGGTGGGGCCCTCAGGATGGGGTTAGTGCCCTTTAAAGAGCAGATGCCAGAAATGTTGTGCATGCACACTCCCCCCCCATCATGTGAGGACACATGGCTGCTATCTCCAAGCCAGGAAGAGAGACCTCACCCGAACCCAACCAGGTTGGCACCCTGATCTTGGACTTTCTAGCTTCTGGAGCTGTCAGAAATGAACGTCTGCTGTTTCTATCACCCAGTCTACGGTATTTTGTTATCGCAGCCTAAGTGGACTAAGACAGATCACATTTTCTTATACACAACTGAGCCTGTCAAACAGAATTTTCTTCTAGACTTTGTGGTAGATCATTTTCAGAGGCTCTTCCTCTGAGTCTCATAAATTCTCTTTTTCTTATGTGGAATTTTCACAGTTCTCATGTTTTTGTTGCTGTTTTTTTAATTTTTCAAGTTACTCTTTCTTATCCAGGCATAAAATCAAGTAACCTACACATGACTCCAGATTACTCTGTTTCAACAGACAACATGAATGAACTCTCCTGGACCCTCCGTCTGCCCACAATCATGGCAGTTAATTCTCAGATCCGCAGCTGAAGAGCGAGCTGATGTGCACGCTCCTTAGACCAACTCCCTCCTTCTAGCAGGATCCTTCTGCTCTGTCATGGCTCTGGCTTTGCCCAATTCTCTAATTTGCTCAGCTGGTGCTGACTCTGAATGTGCACCTCCCGGCACGCACTGCTGCCAGGGTGTTTCCTCTTCCTCTGACCTACAGAGCTTTACTTGGGGCGACTAGTCCCTTCCAAATGCAGGGTGCCTCTACTGGCTTTCCTTGTTCTATGTCTATGTTTTTAGGGTCTGTGGCATTGGCCTGCTGACAAGAAGTGGCAGAGGCCCAGGGAGCAGCATTCTCATCTCACAAGGCAGCTCGTGAGTGGTAGCAAGGAACGAGCTCACACCGCTCCCGCAATCTCGGCTCCATCAAGGCAGGAGGAGCACACGGGCAGCCAGACCCAGCTGGGCGTTCTCAGTGCCATTCTACACTCCCCGTACTCTGTGATAATTCCTCCCAGGTCCCAGTGCTGGCCGGCTGGCTGTCTGTCAGACTCAGTTACAGACAGACAGGACGAGTTCCACCTTGTTCTGCATCTTCTGGGGTAATTAACAGGTACCACTTATGTAAGGCTTTCCAGGCACATGTCAAGGACTAAGCTAATTCCTTTACAAACATAATCTCACCTAAACCCCATGACAATCCTGAAAGGTGAGTTTTATTGTCATCATCCCATTTTAGAGTTAAAGAAACTGTAGATTAGACAGATCAGAAAACTTCCAGGACATCATGCAGCTCTTAAGTGTAGAGCTGGGACTCATATTTGGGCTGGCTCTAAAATACTTGCGCTTGGCCCTCTTAGGAACATCTGTCACTTACTGTAACCTGAACATGAGCCAGGTGCTCAGCTAGACACCCTATGCCTGCATCCTCCGACAGCCCTTGAGAACTGATAGATGCACTTGTTCCCAACTTACAGATGAGCCCAGGGACACTCACAAGGGGTAAGTAGTAAGGGAGTGACACATTCAAACCCAGGCCTGATTCCAAAGCCTATAATGATAATGCCACAGCCAGAAGAGTGGTGCTACACTGGGTCCGCCAGCAGATACCGGACAGATACTGAAGCAGGAGGTCACAGATCCCTCTGTTCCTGTCCTGTATCTGTCTACAAATGTCTGTCTCTTCCACCAGACTATGAATTCTTTCATTGCTGCGAACACGTCTGATTCACATCTGTGCTTCCCTGGCAGAGTCTAACTTCCAGCAGTTTGAGTGTGGAGGATTTCGTCATTTTCATCTTTAAGATTACTTTAATGCTCCTGTTTATTGAGTGTTTACTATGCATGTGACAAGCACTGTGCTAACCACTTTATAGACATTATCTCATCTTCAGTTTCCTGGATGCTTTCAGAAGAGTTAAGAAGAGACCAAAGACTCTTGCTCTGACCACAGACAAGGGAGGAGGAAGAGAAAGCATCTGGGGTGAGGAGTGCAGGTGGGGGGCCCACCCAGCACTTTCCAAGGGCTGGCACAGAGCTCTGCCCTCTGAGCAATGTACCCAACTTGGTGTTTCAGCGCCTCTGATTTTCCTTCATTTCTTCATCTGCTTGTTCTGTGTTTCTGTGTGTATTTTTGCAAGCTGCCTTAGATCCTTGCAAGGAAGCAGAGACCATAAAGGTCTCTCTCTCCTTGCTGGTAGTAATTGAGGCACAGGAAACAGAGAGATGAATAAGCATTCCTGCAGGGCTGGAAAGAACAAGTCCCCCTCCCTTGTGGTCCCACCATACCTTCCCCAGGCTGGCCACGGGGTGCTCCCTGCCCACCCTTCCCAGCAGCCACACCGGTCTTCCTAAAAGGCAAATCTGATCGAGTCCCTTCCCCACTTAGTAATCTCTCTGGCTCACTCCCCTCAGGATGAAGTCTAGATGCTGTCTCCTAGCATTCAAGGCTCTCTAAGACTCGAACCTGTCTGTCATCGACTCTCAGAACCAGCACTGCTCTCCTGCCTCTGCATGTGACACATGGGCTCATGCCCAACCCTCGTCCCCACTCTGAAAGCCTCCTGCAGCTCCCTGCCCTCTCTCTGTGTTGTACCTCTGCTTGACTGGATACTGTCCCCATCCTCAACTCCAGTGTGAATTACCCAAGGGCAGGGCCATTCCTGTCCTGGTCACTGCTGCGTCCCCACAACATTCAATACAAGTCTGCCATGAACAGGCCATGTGTGTGGCTCCTGCCCTCAAGGGGTTTTCCTGGGACAAGGACAGAGTGTCTGTCTGCACGTGGCTGCCCTGGACAGCTCCATTTGCTGGTAAATCCCTTCAGATGACTATAACAACAGTTATTTCCTGAGCACCTACTATGTACCAGGCACTGTGCTAACAAGTGGTTTACATCCATGATCTCATTTAATCCCCCAACAAACCTGCGGGGAAATGTCACCCTAGCTCCACAGGCGGGGAGGCTGAGGTTCAGGATGGCTAACAGACCAAGACGGCGCCCAGCACACAGGCAGTGAGCCGGGACTCAGCCCCAGGCCCAGCTGCCTCCACCGCCTTGCCCCCGGCCCTGTGCTGTCCTGCAGCTCCTCGGAAGCTGAAGTCCTAAGACCGACCAGCCTAACTGACAGGTGGGTGCCGCTGCCACAGGGTGAGCGATGCCACATACCCTCCCCCACCCCAGCAGTGGGACTCAGCCCTGACTCCCCCACCAGCCCCCACCAGCCCTTGGCCCCAGAGAGAGTCCCGCATACTTGGCCCGATTTTCTGGAACGGTTCCGGGGGCTCCTCCTTCACCTCATCAGTGGCCACGACACTTTGGTCGAAGGGGTCTGTGGGAGAACACATGGACGTTAGCACCCAGGTCCCCCAGGTCTCGGGGCCCAGCCGGGGATGGGGGAGGTGAGCAGCCATGAGGGACTTACCTGCGCGATTCTCAGGGGCCCCTTCCACGCTAAACACTGTGCGCAGGCAGGAGGCGGCGGCCACAGGAGGAAAGAAGCAAACAGGAGCCCGTCAGTCCCTGCCCAGAGCTGCCTGTCCGCTGCTCCCTGTCTCCAGCCCAGGAGCTAGCCTCCAGGGCCAGCGTGGAAGCCCCAGGGAGCCAGGGGCAACGTGAGGACACAGCCCAGCCAGGACGAGCCCATGTCTCAATTCCTCATCCTTGCTGCGGACAGGATCCCACCCCCGGGGTGGGCAGACACCGCACGTCCCCTGCATGCACTCGAGGGGCCAGGGCCGGAGGGAAAGGAAGAGATTAGGAGGAGAGAAAAAGAGGAGGTGAGAAAAGGGTGAGCCAGTGGCAACAAGTGGCGGCCTGGCTGTCAGGGCTCAAGATGGGCTGGGGTGGTGCCAGAGAGGGAACCCCCAGGGTCCTTTCCAGGTCCAAGACCCTCTTTCTAGGATGCTTAAGACTCTTAAAACATGTTACCTCAATTTATTGTTCCAATTTCTAATTCTATAATCTAAGAGGTTAAAATATCATCATTCATTTTAAAAAATTGGTTTAATTTCACCAGAACATGTGAATGCTAAAATATCAGAGGAAACTGTAAAATGACTTGATATGAAATCCCAATATTCTTCTGATTTTGACCTATAAAAACGGCGATTTTACTTGAGTTAACCTAAATAGGAGCGTATGCGGAGTATGACAGGGATGTTCCCTCCCCTCGAGGTTCTGGCTGCTGCCGGACCTTCCTCTGGGTAGGAGGGGGGGAGGGGTGGTGGGCTGGGGGCTGGTAACCCCAAGGAAGGGCACCTCTTTGCACAACTCCAAGGAGCGAGGGGCCTGACTCACCATCCACTGCGTGCAGGTCTCGGTGCTCCTGGAAACAGCTGTAGTATTTGTACTTCTTCCCACAGATGTCACACGTGTACCTGAAATTGTCTGCAAGGGACGGAAAGATGCCTGCGGTTACTAGGGCTTCGGTCATTTGGGGTGGGGCTTTTCTGGCTGGATCATCTGCCTCAGGAACCAAAGATGGGACTAGCCCAGTCTGGCCCCAACTGGATGACCCCATGGAGAATCGGTCCCTGAGCCCATCTGTGCCTTGGCACTTTCCAGCTCTTCTGGACCAGGGAGGGCCACAGCACAGCCACTGCCTGGAGCGCCCAGCTTCTCCTCCCCTTGTGCAGCCAGTGCTGCCCTGTGCTGCTTCCTGGGTCCACAGGGTGGAAGCTGGGTGTTCGGGTTCCTCTGCGGAGATCTAGACTGCACAAGGCGACCAGGAGCCTGGAAGTGACTCCTCAGCCAACTCCCAACCCTGCCTTGTGCAGGCCGAGCTCCTAAGGGCCTGGTTCATAACTGGTCCCACAGACCCTCACAGAAGTCCCACGAGAAGAATAACAATTACTGCACCACCATGCACAAGGCATTATGACAAGCAAGGCGCCAGGCCACACTCGTCCCCTACATTGCCTCAGTTACTTCTTACAACAGAGGGAGGAAGTAGTCTCTCATTTTACACGTGGGGAAACTGAGGAACAGAAGGGACCTGCCCCAAGTCCCACAGCTTCAGAGATGGCATCCAAGGATCCTCGCCTCCTGGTACTCATGCCCTGCATGACCCCTTCCCTGTGAGCCTGGGCTGGACCTCGAGACTTGCTTCCAATGAACAGATGGCAGTAAAAGTGATGGGATGTCACTTCTGACATGAGGTCACAAAAGACCGTGAGTTTTGTCTTGAGCAAACCACCTTCTCTCCCTGGCTCACGTGCTTGCTAGATGCCATGCTGTGAGCTGCCCCAAGACCCAGGTGGCCAGGAGCTGGTGCACAGCCAGTGAGGAATGAGGCCCTCAGTCCAAGGGCCTGGGAAGGACCGGACCCCATGAGCAAGCTTAGGAGCAACTCCTCCCCAGTCTAGCTTTGAGATGAGACCACAGCCCCGTCCAATTCCTTGACTGCAACCTGTGAGAGACTCAGAGCCAGGGGACCCAGTGAAGCCACACCCAAATCCTAAGCCAGCACCTGGTGGAATAACCATTATTTGTTGCTTTAAGTCATTAGGTTTTAGAGACATAGCGATAGAAAACTAACACAGGCCTGAGTTTGGGTGAACTGCCCAGGTCTCTCCGAAGTCTGAGGCAGGAACCACACAGGATGTCACCCTCTCCGTGCAGGCACACCTCTCGCATCCGTACGGGCATGCACCTGTGTGCATGTTTCTTTGGCTACATGGGGAGGGCCCCCTAATCCCACCTCCGTGAGATGCACACTGAGGCTCGGCAGCTTGCTTGAGGCTCCGTGGAGAGGAAGCGTCAGGATTCAAACATTCACTTAAATGCCAAGCTAAGACTGAGTTGGGGCATACAGTCCTTCTCTGTCCTGATAAGCCGCCTGTCAGTCCTGGGCTCAGGCACGTCCCTCTCGGCCCCTCTCCTGCCCCTCAGCACCCGAGCAGAGGCTCTGATGTGGTCCCCATCCCCAGGTTGCTTCTAGGCAATTGCCTATAATTGCTTCTAGGCAATTCTGTGGGAAGATTTCTGGCCCTCTCCTATCGGAACTCAGAGACACAGATGACATCAAGCCATACCCCCTCCCAGCTGCACCCTCACCCCCTCCACTGCACTGGCAGTCTCTGGAAATGCCTCGGCAGACAGCAGGGCCCTACACACAAACTGGTCCCTGAGTGGGGAGCCCACGGCCGTGGCTCCGGCAGACACCGTGAGGATGCTGGGTACCAGAAGCATCCGAGGGAGAGGAGGTAGGGTGGGGAGAGGGCTGCAGATCAGCTGAACCCTGGGGCCTCCCCTCAACAGCTGGCGGTTCCAGGATCCCACCCCTGGCTCAGACCTCCTTCCTTTCTCACGGCCAGCCATCCAGCCAAGACAACAAGCTCCCCCACCAGGTCCCACGCGGATCAATCCCAGCGCCTCCTACGCTGACCACCAGAGCTGCTCAGAGTCCGCTGCCGCCTGCCCTCTTGCTCGTCTGTGCCACACACCTCCCCAGCCAGCAGGCCGCCCTCACTTCAGGGCCACGAGAACCACCAACCCTTTGCTGCTGAGAAGCACCCCCACACCACGACGGCCACTTGACCTGGACGGGGCCCCCAGTCCTGGGCCCTCCTCAGGCAAGAGTCGATTAAGAGAGATATCCTCAGAGGAGGAGGGCAAAACACTTGTCAGTGAAACAGCACTTTCAGAACCCCACGGGAGCTCAGCGTCTCCGGAAATGCCAATGCAAATCCATTTTGGGAGGTGGGCTCTGGAGTCGGGCTGCCCGAACTCAAACCCAAATCTACCACTTACAAGTGTGACAGACCTCAGACACGCCCCCTAACCCCTGGGCCTGTTTTCTCATCTGTAAAATGGGAGTAATGATAGATTCTTCAGCTCCCAGGGCTGTAATAAACGAGCATAATGCCTGACACCCAATAAATACCTTGGAAATGTTACCCAATATTGCTTTACAAAGTGAATCAACATGACAGTAGCAAGAGAATCACAGGTGGGGCTCATCTCTTATTTTCTTAGTTGAGAGATGGGTGAGCAGATACGTCTTTATGCTTCTATGTGTGACTGCACTATTTTCCTAATAAATGAATGGAAGGTCTCTGGACTAGAATGCATGAGATCTCATTACTAGGCCCACCCCCACCACTAATAAGCTCCCCTCTCTCTGGACTTAGTGTCCTCATCTACAAAATGGGTAGGCTGGACTCAGTCCTCTCAATTGGACCCTTTTGGCTCCAAGACCCCACGGCCGGGTGATCCGAGCAGGCGCTGCTGGCCTGGGTCAGGGTGGGGGTGTAGGGCTGAGGATAAAATAGAGCACACCGACCGTGGGGGGAAAACTCCACGGGGAGAAAGGGAAAAGCGATGGAAGAACTAAAAATACCCCTGGCTGCACAGCCCCCGACAACCGGCAGCCGCGCACAGCGGAAGCAGGCGGAACACAACGGCTCATTGAGGGGCTGCCGGAGAGGCCAGGGGCCCAGAATAGCCGAGGAAGGAAAGATAAATAGGGAAGTTCTTTAAATGTGTGGCTGACCGCAGGCAGACCATGGGAGCCAGAAAAGAATGGCGCTATTGAGGGACGCGGAGTCAAGGGCCAGGCTGGGGCAGGGCGGCAGGCCAGGGAGGGGAGGGGAGGGGCAAGCTTCTGCCTCCCCCCAGCTGGGGGCTGTGGCAGGTGTCTAGCCAACCTGGGCCTCCGATTCCCCTCCAGAGTGTGGGGGAATCCTCGCAGCCCTGCCTGCCTGACTCTGGTGAAGAATCCAGACAGAGAGCGGACGGGAAGTGCCCTCCAAGGAACACCATTAGGACCAGGCCGGCTAAAACCCTTCTTCAGCCACAGGGACCTCTTCAAACTGCTTCGATTTGGGGCTTTGGGGGGTACTATTTGTTTATCATCTTAAAAACTATTTATGGTGGTATAACACACACATAGAACAGGGGTTGGCACACGACGGTCCATGGGCCAAATCCTGCCCAGCATGTATTTTGGTCAGGGATTCACGTACATCACGTCTCCGGCGTGTTCCTGCTATAAGGGCAGGGTTGAGTCGTCGTGACGGAGACGCCTGGCCCATAAAGTCTAAAATACCTAGCCCTCGACAGAAATATCTAAATATCTAAAATACCTAGCCCTCGACAGAAAAAGTTTGCTAACCCCGATATAGAAAAGTGTATAAATCATAAATGTACAGTTCATTCAATTTCTGCAAACTGAAACATGCATGCAACTGGCACCCAGCTCAAGAACCAGAACCCAGAAGCCCCTTCCCCAGGGCAACCCCTCTTCTGACGTCTGCTAGCGTTAGTTTTAGCTGCTTCTGTACACGGGACCTTAAGAGGACGAGCTTTTGTGTCCGGCTTACTTTGCTCACTGTGTTTGTGAACGTGAGCCATCCGTGTGGCCGTGAGTGGCTACGCGTCATTCTTTCTTACCACCGTAGAGGAGTCCCTCGTGTGACTGTGCTTGCCCATCCCTTCCACTAGCGCTGGGCATTTGGGCAGTGTCTGGTTTGGAGCTATTAGGAACAGTGCACTAAGAACATTCTAATTCACACCTTTAGGCAGATGTGGGCACACGTTTCTGCTGGACACACACCAGGGGCAGAACCGCTGGCTTCTGAAGCTTGGTGTCGTACACCCACCCAGCAGGTTGCTCACCAGGCCCTTGGGGTCTGGAGTGGGAAGGAGGGCCTGCGTGCAGCGGAGCAGAGCGCTGTCCCCTACGGCAGGGCCCTGCACCGCTGCAGCTGGGATACGGCACCCAGGGCAGATCACCAAGAAGCAACTGGTGCCCGCGGCTGTGGGAGCAAGTGAGAGGCACGAAGCAGCGTTTCCCGAAGTCAGCTACGGAGCCCCAGGGCCAAGAGTCAGAGTCAAAGAACACAGAAAACTGCACACGCTGGCTTCCCACTGGCGACACGCTGGCACATCTGCCAGTGAAGGGCCCCAAGACGTCCAATGCAAAGCAACCCACCGATCCTAGTGCAACTCAGGGTTGCCCAAGGTTACGTGGCCAGAGAAGCCTTTCTTGCCACGCGACACACTTTGGGAAGGGCTGCTTTGAGGCACCGTGCTCCTATTTCATAAGGACTCACCGGCCCAAAGCCTGGACCCCAGCAACGTGTCTCTCAGAGGCCACTTGGGGCAGTCCAGGGGGAAGTGACAAGTGTCTTCTCTTCCTCCCTCCCAGCCCTCAGCCCCCACCAGCCACAAGGGGGAACAGTACTCACTGCTTTGGGAGGCTCCCTCCCCTGAGGTGGCTTCAGTGTCTGCAGAGAGAGAGGGGGAAGGGGATGAGCGGACAGGGAACTGGAGCCGAGCGCGAGGGAGAGCAGGTGGGGCAGGCGGAGGCCAGAGAGCCCAGGAGGGCTCTTCCCACCGGAGCTGCGGGGGAAGAGCCTCACGGTCCTCCCCGGGCCCTGATGTCAGCCACGCCCTGGCCCGTGCCTGCCGGGCTCAGGGAGAGGCAGCTGCCATCCCTCCTATGCCTCAGTTTCCTCATCTTCATAATGGGAAGCAGCCGCCCGGCCCCTCACCCAAGGCTGTGATGAGTAACACACTCGATGGCTCGCAAACGTGCCCCACGGGAGCCGCTGACACCGAGCAGTGCCGATGTGTCCTGGAGGACGAGGCCACGGGGGCAGGCGGCAGCCCCCAGGAGAGGCCAGGTGGCGAGTCCTACTGGCTCCCCTCCGCCCCTTCACTCGCCCACACCAGGCGGCTGCCCTTCTCCTGCCTGGTGCCCTCCTACTGAAGAAAGACAGAAGAGCCCTCAAGGCCTCAGGGTCGCCCAACAGGGGCCCAAATGGGAAATACCCACCCTCTGCCCTGGGGACACCCCACTCACCTCGGTGTGCCCGCACGTGGGTCTGGAAGCAGTTGTAATACTTGTACTTCTTGCCACAGATTCCACACTCATAGGACCCTGGAAAATAGCAGAGGGAAGGACTGGTCAGCTGGCACCCAGCGTCTGCGCCCACAAGGCCCAGGACCCGAGTCCAAGTACAGCGGACTCTGCATCGGGGGCAGAGGTGACCCCTGGCAAGCAAAGAGGCAGCACCAAGCCAGACGTCACTCAGGACACCCGGGGTCTACACCCAGGTTTGCCTCCTTCTCTCAGTGACCTTGGGGAAAGCCCCCCTCCCATCGCTGGGCCTCAGTTCCCAAATCTGTGAGATGGAGAAGGTAACTTTTTCAGCTAACCCTCATACTTACACCTCGAGAGGAAAAAGGAGATGGACATAAAAGTGTAAAAGTGCTCTGAAAGGAATAAATCGCATCCACATAAGGAAATCATCACTTAAATGCAGTACTTTCCAGCTATTGCTTTTTCTTGCCAGGATGAGACAGAGGTTAAGAGGACAGACTTTGAATCAGACACACCTAGGTCCCTGTCTGCCACTTACGAGCAGCATGACCTTGGTAATTTTCTGGGACACACCAAGCCTCAGTCTGCCCATCTGCAGAATGGGGCTGAATGTACCTACCTTACAGGGGTGGCCCACACTTCCCCTAGCATGTGCCCAGCTCTGCTACACATATGCCTGGCTAGCAGAGGAACCCCCATACCCACTGAGGAGCTGCCTCGTTCCCTCAGACATACAGAGACCAGCACGGTGGAAACACCTGTCTCCAGTCCCCTGCCGGGCCCTTCTCCCAGGAGCAGGTAGACTGAAACGGCTGAACTCCCAGTGGGCACTGCAGACAGGTCGAAGGAGGAGCCCACCCACGCAGACCCTGGTGCTAAGGCCCATGGCAGGAAGCCAAGCAGAGACCTTCAGACCCAGTCTGGCAGGGACCTCAGCAGTAGAGGCTCTGCCCATCCCCCACTTACTGGAGCCCTCATGACAGCCTGATGCCACCTGGGCTCAGGGCCCCCTACTCTGCCTAACAGAATGGCCAGGGACAACTGCAGAGGCCTCGGCCCACTCCAGCTTAGTGCTCTAAAGCGGCTATTCCAACAAGGTCCTCGGGGGACTCTGGTACCCGGAGTCTGGGCGGGGGAAGCGCTGGTTTACACTTAGATCTGTCACTTACTGGCGGGGCCTCAGCATCCTCCTTGGGAAAAATGTGGATGATGCAGGAGGGTTGGTGTGAAGGCTAAGTGTGAACAGTGTTCCCAGCACAGCAGCCAACCCTTGGTGAGGGTGGAGATCTCAGCTCACGCTCTCCTTGGACTTGGCTAGAAGTAGAGGCCCATCTACTAGGTATGCATCTGAGGTACTGGATTAAGCCAAAAGGGGGCGGGATACAGAATCTGAAGGTTAGCTTAGCTCTGCCGCCCCTTAGCTGTTTGAGCTCAGACACGTAAGACACAATCCTTTACCTGTCTGAGCCTCAGTTTCCCCACCTGTAAAACAAGACTATAATTCCTGCATGTCACGATTGAGGTCAGGATCAACAGGACTGACCCTGTGAGTCAGCCGGCACACAGCAGGTGCTGAGGGACAGGAGCCGGTGCCACTGTGACTGCTTGGGTCACTCCAGGGGCTGCTGTCATCCTAACAGCAGCGTGGGATTTAGCAGTCTGTTATTCAGTGGTGTGTGTATGTGTTACCTTGTCACACAGGGTAAATACAATCACGTGGACGGCAAAGATCAGGCTGCATATTTCTCTGCATTCAGCCACCCTGTGACCGGCACGTGGCGAGGGCTCAGTAAACTCGCAGTGTCTTGCTGCTGTGCTCATCTGTCACCAAGTGCTAATGCCTCCGGCCCTTCCCGCTGCCTCTTCCCACTCGTCAGCAGCTTCTGCCAGCTCCCTTTCAACCAACCGGGAACCTACCGAGCATCTGAGACGTGCCCAGCACTGAGGCTCCAGCCGTGAGCAAGATGTGCTCCCTGCCCTCTGTCTAATGGGAGATGGACAGGCCACCAGGCACCAGGATGATGACAGGACAGCAAGTGCAGGGCCTAGGGGTGCAGAGACAGAACCCTGCCCAGCCACAGTGAGGAGCCAAGTCAGTGGAGTCGATACTATTCATAACCAACCCAAGTTCCAACGGGCTTTATGGGGTCCTCTGCCAAGCCACGGAGAGAGCTGAGGCCACGGGACCTTGCTCGTGGGTCTCACCCCATATAAGGAGCCCTGGAGGCCACAGTGGCTCCTCAGCCGTCTCCTGACCCCCTGGTGCAGAGTGAGGCCCTCACACCTTGCCCAGCACACTGGGCCTCCAGACTGTGCACTGGGTGCTGCCAGGAGGGGCCCTCAGCCTGCCCCTCACCCACCTTAGGACCCCAGGCCTCACCTGCCACTCACTCACTCTGAGACCCTGGGCTCCAGCTTCCCTATCTGTAGCTGGGCCTAGCAGGGCAGAGAGGTGGGAGGTGGTGTGTGGGGAGAATTTACCCGAGGGGCAGCCCGCAGTGCAGAGATGTCAGCAAACCTGGGTTCAAACCCCAGCTCCCCACGTACCAGCGAGGGAGCCCCCGACGAGTCATAGAACAACTACGCCTCAGGCTTCCTCGCTGTGAAACTGTGCCCACCTGGGGGAGGGGTGTGAGCAATGATACTATGTGTCCTTAGGGCAGCCCTGGGTACACTGCAGGCACTCAATAAATGACAGCTGCTGTTACCATCAGCATTTTCCGAAGTGTTTTCTTTGGAACCCAACTCCCTAAATGCCTCCCAGGAAAAAGAGGAGCGTGGCCAAGTGGGTGTGAGGAAGGCCTCATGGCTGGCCCGCTGGGAAGACACAGTGCAGGGCAGAGGCCGCGGCTGGGAGGAGCCCGCGGTGCAGGGAGCCAGCCACTGTGTGACCCGGGGCTCCCAACACACTTGGCCCCGGAACCATCTACCCTCTTGGCTCGTTTCAGAGTCGCAGCCCACAGGAAGTGCTGCCAAAATGGTCCGGACATTCTAGACTTCCAGATTCCCAGTACTCTACCATCCCTCCAAGACCCATGTGCTTCCAGGGTCCCCAGGGCAGGCTCAGATTTGCTCCCATGTAGCAGGGGCAGAGTGTTGGGGAGGGTGGCCCCTCTTGGCCCTGAGACGCCAGTGGGGTCTGCAGCTGATGGCTACGTCCAGCTGTGCCTCCCGCCATGCCGGCCCCAGATCAGGCCCTGCCCCTCGGCCATCACGTACCAGATGCATATCTCAATGCTTGGTCAAAAATCCAGGTCCCTGAATACCGGCTTCGCACAGATCCACCGTGGGGGCTGCCTTCGGGCGCTTTTCCATCTGAATTACGTAAGAAATCAGAAAGAGCCCTTAAAGTTGGAGAATGCCTGGGATGTCAGGGGAGGAGCAAAGTCAGCTGGGGAGGGGCTCTGCATCTAGGGCTGGCTAGCCACCTGGCTTTCAGGGCCTCAGTCTCCCCAGCTGCACTTCGGGAAGGGCGGACATGATCACACTGTCTACATCTTCACTAAAGAACTGTGCTGGCCGAGGGGCATCCAAGTGTTCCCAGGGAGGCTGGGGTACAGCAGAAAGAGACAGCAAAATGCCACAACCCCCGTGAAGTTTTGTGTTTTCTCTGTATTCTGAGTCATCACTTGGCTAGAACGTAAAATTTCTCCCCAAAAACCTTCCAGCAAAATTACCCTCCAAGGAGATGTGCCCCAGGCATGCAGTGGCCTTGTGTGCCCCTGGCCCGTGGACACTGTGGACCCTAGGCTGGTTCACTGGGGCTCTGGAGGGCCTTCTCGGGGACTCTTAGCTTGACCGTGGCCGGTCCTGACACCTGGCTGCCCGCCCGGCATGCTTCCTCTGTTGCGGCCACACCCCCAGGCACTCTCTTCCTCTGTGAACCATGCACGGCAGCCACCATCACCACCTGTCTGCTAAGTGCCATGTGCAGCAGGTTCTGCACGAACTGGCCTCTGACCCCACTGCCCAGGTGAGGAAGCAGAGGCTGGGGCAGGCGTGACCCGCAACTGCCCCGGCCCACACTGCCAACTCGTGGGAGCAGGATCCAGACTCAGGTCACCCTCACAACCGCAGCAGATACAGGGGATCTTTATCCCCATTTTCAGATGAAGGATGCAAGAAGCAGAGGGGTGACACATAGCACCAGAGACCACGCAGACCTGACTTGCTCCCAAGCCACACAGTCAGCCCCTTGGAAAGCGCCAGGAAGATACAGTGCTTGGGAACCTTTACCGCTGACCGAGCACATGGGGTCCTGTTTCCATCCTCCATCTTTCTAGAAGTCTGCATGAGGCTGGGGCAACTCAGCAATCCTTTCCAGGATGACCGTAAGGTTCCAGCGGCCAGGCTGCCCAGGGTTGGGGTTACTCAGCTAGTGGCTGGTAAGGAACCTTCAGGCCTCCAGAGCCATCCTACTGACACCATACCAGGTCACCTGCTAGATGCCAGGTGAGCTGTGTGCCCCCTCCAGGGATAGGCTGCTAGGGACAGTGGGTAGGGCTGGCGAGCACACAGGAGCTTAGCCTTTTCCTCTCCCACCCCTGCTGTCACTAGTGATGTAACAAGAATCCATGGTCCCCATCCCAACAAATGAGCGTTAACAGCTCCTGTCCAGCACTTTTCACAAGCACCTGGTGGAGACCTTGGCTTAGCTCCCTCCTTAGCACTAGCAAGGTCAGTGCTCCTTCACCTGGAGCACTGGACAAACCAGGTGAGGCCAAGTGGGTCAGTGCCCGAGGTCACAGAAGGGAGAAGTGGGCAGATACCCAGGAGAAGACAGTCCTCAAGAAGCAATGCGGGGCAGCAACCCTCAACTCCTACCATTAGGACCGGCTGGCTCCAGAGAAGCCTGGACACCTTTCAGGATACACAAAGGCAACAAGACAGAGATCCAAAGCAGGTGCATGAGAGAAGAGCGACGCAAGGTGGGGACAGAGAGATGGTTCCTTATGACGCGTGGTCCTGTATTCAGCTCGGAGTCTTAAAGGAGCCGCTCGCTGCTCACAGATCAAACGTTTAGGAGCGCCCAGCCCTCTTGGTTTGAAGGTGTAAAAGTTGCTGCGCCCAGGGCTCACCGGAGGACAGGAGACTTGGGGAGGGAAGTCGTGGACAAGCGGGTTTCCTGAGGCTTTCTGGGGCTTGGCCTCAGACTGAGTGTCCTCTGGAGCAGGGTCTTCCCAGAAGAACACAACGCCCCGGGGATGTGTGGAGGCTGCTGCCAGGGCTGTGTGAGCACAGGTATTCTTAGCAATATCGCCAACTTCCAAACACAGTCCTTCCTAAAATCAATGCGCCAGAGAAGGTGGCAGGCGGGGAGACTCCACTCACCGGTTCTCTTTTCCATTTGCACGGTCACCCTTCTCCCACGTTACAAACAGAAGACAATTCTTTCACCGCCCCCAATCCTGCTATGGTGCCTTCCCCCAGGGAATAAAAATCTCGGAGCCCTGAGCAAAGAGGTGACCCAAAATGTCAGTGTCAGGGGTAGAAAGTGAGTGGATCTTTCTAGCAGGAACAACTCCGCTTTTGAATCGGGTCGTTTCCAATTCTCTGCTTTCAACAAAATTGAAGGAGGATATAATGGAGTTGTCAGTGAAGAGACCATTAAAAATACCGTCTGATGATAGACCCCCGTGCGATTTTTGGCATACAACCTGGAAGGAGTTCAAAGAATTGAGTGCTGCTGCTAAAACGGAACTCCATCCGGAGCCAGCCCCATAAACGTGATGGGTCTTTCTCAGCACTCACACCTACAAAACCCCCAAAACAGGAATCAATGCCGAATCCTGCCTCCTTCTAGCAGTAAGAAATATTAATTCACAGATACATGAGCCAATTGAGAAAGAAAGAAAGCCCTATTCATTTCGTTAAGAAGTGCGTTTGCAATAATTTTTTTACTTTTACATCTACTATTTATCCAAATTTATTTCTGATGAACTGTATATGCTAATAACAACTCAATGTGGAGGAAAAAACTGTTTTAGAAGGTAGAGCTTTATGATCCCAGGAAAATTCTTTTTATTTTTTTTTTTAGAAATTTCAATTTCAATTTATGTACCTCTTGTTGTGGCAGATGAGTGTGAAACACGGATCAATAAAAGACTTTCAAGCATAAAAAATATATTACACTAGGATGAAACCCTGTGGGGGAAGTGGACTGGAAATATGAGTTCAAGGAGAGAAGGAAAGATGTAAAATTTCTGACTGTTGAAGATGAGCTTTTTCATATGTTTCTTAAGTGATGATGGCGGCTATCAAATAAGCAGAGGTGTTTGGAGCCCTTGGATACATTTAAATGAGTGGTTCACAGTTTTATTTCCAAAATGCCACCTTTTTATTGTTTTTACAGAATATTCTGGAAAGGATACCCTTTGCGATGACTTAAACTTTGGATAAAAATGTCAGATATCAACTCAAACATGTGAAAGAGGATACACAGTTTTTCAAAATTGTTTTAGGTGATAGTGAATAAAGAGTGTCTGGAATCGTTAGGCTTTTAGATTTCTGTCCCTCCAGAGGGTAACCCCAGAGGTACCAGCAGCCTGAGGCTTCGGCTTAATCTGTTTTGCATTTTTTGTCCCCGTTTAAAAACACTTTCATACATATGACTTCACTCTGCCCCCAACAATTCTACCGTCAAGATGGGCAGATTTTTATTATACCCACTCACCATTCAAGACACTGGGCTCAGAGAGGTTAAGGGTTTACCTAAGGCCCCACAGCAGGGTAGATCCTGGATCTCTTGACTTACAGCCCAGGGGCCCTTTCCAACAGGGGCCCTCCAACCAGGACCCCCTTCCCGCCTCAGACCACAGATGAAGAGTCAGTAGCACAGACAGGACGCGCCTGGGAGGGTGGCCAGAACCCGTCCTTTCCAAGCGGCTGCAGCAAAGAGCTGAGTGTTGGTTCTGGCAGGCTCAGGCGCGAAGCCCTGCCAACAGCCTATTGAAACAGGAAACGAACTATCAGCTGGCACTTTGAAGCAGGACCTGGCACCTACGCCGCTTGGGTTTGCCACGGGCTGAAACCCACGTGGCCATGTCTGAATGGCTGTCATGGTCTTCTGTTGTTCCCTCCAGGGCCAGGGCCCAGCCACCACCTTCCTCCTCCTTCCCTGGCTCCCCGGGCAGCGCCGTGTGGGGGGAAACACCTCCATCACTTGGTGCGCAAGGGTCACTGCCTAGAAACATCCTTGCAGAATCCAACCTCCCGCCTATCTGAACCCTGACTTCCCCCTCCCGCACCTGTGCAGTGACCCTCCCTGACCACTACGTCTGGGACAGGGAACTCACTCCCTCACAGGCCTGTTTCCAGTTGCCAAACAGTTCCCACAATCACAAAGTCACTCCTTTCGCTGAGCTGAAATCCCCCCCTCCTGGTGACTTCTCCGTATGGGTTGGAGCTACCTGGAAGGTGTCTGCTCCGTCTGTCCCCTGCAAAACGCTACACGTTGTGACCATTTAAACTCTACTATCCTCCTCCTCATCCCCTCACTGTCCTTAGTCTCCCTTCCCAGGACAATCAGCCCTTCGCTTTTCTGGGGGGCTCCTCTCACACCGAGCTAACTGTCTGGAAACACCCTGGTTAGTCCACGACCCTTATCCGAACTGGAGCCCAGCTGAGTCTTGGCTACTCCCTCCCTCCACAGGCTCCCGCACCGCCACTGGGGAATCTCGAGACCACCCCCCACCCCAGGTGTCTAGGCCCCTGCAGCTCTCCCTGGGCTCCCTCATCTGTAACCGCCTCCAGATTAAGGACCAACAGTCTCACAGCACAGGGAAGAACACCCACTACTCGAAAGTACGTTTTGACAATCATGATGAGATCCCGGCATCCCTGTCTCTTGGAGCCAGGAAACTATCCCTGATGCCCTCACTGTTGTAAACACAGCTTGCCCGTCTTCCTCAAGGACAAGAATGGTAAGCAGGTTTTCCAATTTTTCAGTTCTAGCTGACTGGCCAGTGACTTCTCGGTGCACTGTGTTGAGAAGGATTCTGAGGTGCATTGTTGGGGCAATGTGCAGGGATCAATTAGCAATGCCTGCCATGAACATGGAATTGGGCAGCAGCAATGGCAGTGTCTTACACTTTATCGTTCCTCACAGGAGGAGCTCCTGCAACCTCAAGTGTGGCTCTGCTGCTCCTTCTCGGGGCCGCTGTGCAGAGCTGCTCGTGCAGCTTGTCAGGTGGGCAAAGGCATCTGTTAACTCACTTCCTTTCCATTCTGGTTTTATCCAACAAGTCATCAAGTTTAGTACGACCTCTGTTCTTCTTGCTAAAAAAGGAAGCTCTGGGTCTTGTCCCTAAACCCTACCCCAGCTCCAATGGCAGTGACATTCTTTCTAAGAGTGAGAGACGCCCTTCTCAGACAAGGAATTCTCTGGGCAGCAGGGAAGTAGCAGCAGCCACTGCAGACTTAGCTGCCAGTCTCCTGGGCACTGACATCCCTCCAGAGTCCCAGCCTGAGGAGCTGCCAAATGCCATCCACGTGCCCATGACCCGAGCTCCTCCACGGGAAGTGCCTTGGATAATGTTTGTGTCAGTGGGAACACTGTTTGTCTGATGGCTATTAAAGGGCCAGTGTGGACTTGGGGAGGCTCCCTCATGGCACAGCACTGGGTGACCAAACAGGAACGCCATTCTATTCTGTAACAGAGCCCCGTCTCTGAGGCCCGATGAGGCTGGGTGAGCAAAGTACTCAGGAGGCCCTTGGCTCTGCTCACCAGGCACTCCCCTGCCAAGTGCCTCGGGAACATGTTAACTCCCCCACGCCCAGCCACCAGGGCACAGAAGGCTCACTGTGGCATGAGCTTGCTTAGAGGCACGGCTCTAACCAGCATCCCACCCACAGCTGGGTCCTGGGAGTGCTTTCTCTACTTGCTGTGCTCTCAGAAGCAAGTGGGAGGCTAGTGCTCTGAGGTGGAGTGGGCCCTTCCTGACATGGAAGAAAATGTCTCCCCAACTTGCTGAGTGGCCCTGGGCAACCCTTTTTGCCTGCCCCTCTATAAAATGAGGGAGTCAAGTGTGTCCAATTGACAGCATGTGTAGCCCTACTACCCACTTCTACATCCAGGGCAGACATCAACAATCGATCACACTACCCTTCAGAATCTTTAACACAGAACAGCCAGTGGCAACTGCTTGGACTTGGACCACAAGACAAATCTACTTGCCATCTTGAGATGAGTGAGTTCAAAAGGCTCAACACTAACATTGATTTTTTAATACCTTTCTCTCTGGGTGATGAGGCCAGGCTGGCTTCCTCTGATACCCTCGGGCAGGAAGGCCTGGCTTCACTATGCAAGATGAGCCACCAGGACCAGTGGGGAGCACCTGGCCCTGCTTTAGTAGGACTCCAAACCAGTGGCTCCACTTATAACTTGCCACTGGGGCTTATATATCTTTTTCACAAAGGCCTGCCACAGACAGCTTACTCCAAAGTTCCACTAGGTGCTCCCAGTCCCTGAATCCGAGGGCGGCAGTACTAGCAGGACAGCAGGAGCTGAGCAGGTTTCCCTGTCCAATTAGATGAGAAAGCCGAAGCCCACTTAAAACCCGTGTCTTCTGACACCTTAGCCAGCGCCAGCTTTCTTCCCCATGCCACTGTTTTTCTGTATCACACCGGCTTCCTTCTTAGACTGGGAAGAAAGGCAGAAACGATCACTACTCCCTCCCCTTGAAGAGGTACTTTATGCTATTAACACTGGTACTACCGAGAGTAACAGCTCACCGTTTACTAAGCACAATGCTGAGCCTCTGCACGCATTACCTCCTTGCAGCCTCAGATAACCCCATAAATTTGCAATTGTGGGAACTGAGGCACAGAGGGGACAAGGAACCGGCCTGAGATAGCACACCTGCTAAGTCCTAGAGCCTGATTCACTTGGAGCCCAGGGACCCCAGCTCCTCCTCTGCACGTAACACAGTTCCCTTCCATGGCTGCTGTGCGTGTCCACCCCTGTGAGGTGGCCAGGACAGGGACCACATCTCCTGGGACCACAGATGAGGACATTAAGGCACAGCACGGCGAGGACCCTGCTAGGGAGCGGCAACTGAGCTGGACACCAGCATCAGCGGCTGGCACGAAGCCGGAGGGCCCTGGGGCTCGCACCGTGCAGGCAGCTGGCCCAGGGGAAGACTCCCAACATCTCCGGGGCCACATTCCCCACTGAATGCAGACCGCTGGCTCCATCCCACGACTCAGATTCAACGAGCCTTTCCTGGGCATCTCCCAGGGAAGGGCATACACAGCGGCCAGGTTAGCTCTGAGTCTTAACACACACACAGCGAAGGGAGCAGGCGCGGGTCCTCTTTTCCGATAGCCAACAAACCCACGAGTGAGTAACGCCGTCCTTGGCTGCGGGGCGTCAACGCTGATGAGGGGCGGTCAGCCAGGGCCCCGCTCTCTCATGCAGCACTGCGCTGTCACTCCTGCCCCCCCCCCCCCGCCAACATTCCTGCTTCGCTCCCATCCCATCCTGTGGGAGGATGGCATTTCCCGGCCTCTCTGAGGTTGGGTGGGGCCTTGTGACTCGTGCACCAATGACTGTGAGCGCAGCCAACGTCTCTCACTGGGGCTACAGCAGTGACTGCCAGTGTGAGCCCTCCCAGAGCTCGCCCTCCCACTGTCACTCGGCTGGCAACATCCCATACAATGACTGCCTTTAGCCTGTGTCCAGAAAAGAGGGGAGCCCCGTGCTCATGGTGAACGTGCAGCGTGAACTAGAAATAAACCTTTGTGGTTCTGGGCTATCAAGATCTCATTACTTTTAGGGTCTCTTGTTACTGTAGCACAACCTAGTCGGGTCCTAGGTCCTAACAGTTACAGCACTGACATCAATCACCGTTCCCAGAAGCCAGTACTCAACAAGGCACTGTGAAGTGGAAGGGGGGCATGGAGACATCAATCAGGCAGGTCCTGGAGCTCCAATCTCTAGGGGCTCCCAATCTCCAGGCACAGACAGGATCCCTCTAATCTAAAGAGACAGCGGGAAGTGCCCCCAAGTGAGGGCCAGGGTAGAAAGAGACCAGTCTGACCAGAAGAGACCAAGGAAGGCTTCTGGGAGGAGGTGGCTCTGGAGTTGGCCTTAAAGGATGGGCTAGATTTGGGCATGTGGAAATGGGCAAGGCCTTCCTGGGAGAGGGAACAGCACGGACAAAGTAAAGGAAGAGCAGACTGCGCTGAAATGAAAGGTCTGGGAAGATCAGAAGCAAGAAACGGGCTAGAAGGCCCAGGTTACGGAGGATCACGGTGACACGGCCTGGACTCCAGAGACAGCGGAGAGTCCCAACGTTTAGAAGCAAGAGAGCAACACGGCCAGTGCTTTGTTTTTGCCAAGGCCTCCTGGCAGCCAGAGCGGAGGGCAGACAATACCAGGCAGGGAGACACAAAAACATGGCCTTTGGGGGTGAGGGGAAGCACTGCGATGTCCCAGGTGGGGCTGATGACGGCCACCGCCAGCAGAGGAACAGCTGGGAAAGGGACTTCCAGGCTGACTCCCAGCATTTGGGAAGAACAGGCAGCAGGACTTGGGTCTAAACTCCCGGAAACAGACGCAGGGAACCTCCCCATGAGGCCCGGGTGCCACCCACAGGAAGACAGAGACGCCCGCACGTCGGGAGAGGCGAGCCAGGGCTGGACAGGGAGGGCAGCGGAGAGGAAAGCGGTGGCAACGCTTCGGAGAACACACTGGGCACGGAACACACAGGGGAGGGCGCAGACGAGAACGGAGTCTGGGGCCAGGACCAGGCAAGGCCTCTGGCTGAGGAACATGGACTTTATTTCACAGATCGGGGCTTGCAAACTTGTGCCCACAGACACTCTGACCCACAGATACTTTTTGTTTGGAAGATTCCAAAAGATGCATCAGTTGCCAACATCTAAAGCCAAACAAATTCACATCAAATTTTCATTTCTGGGGTGTGATTTGATCCAGAGATGTGGCAGTGCTGGGCCTGTAACCCACTAGCCACCACCGGCACAGCAGCGGGGGAGCAGCCCCCAGCACACGCAGCCTGCCTGCTCCAGCTGGACGCGGTCCCAGCCTCCTGTCCCCTTGGCTCATCCCTGTTATGCGAAATCCTCCTATTTGTTGGGCCTTGTGGGCATCTGAATCTGAACCTGGCAGTCATGCAGGGACCCCTGACGGGGAGCCCTGGCTCGTGCTGGAGACCCGAGGGGGAGAAATGGTTACCGAGATGCCAGTTTCCCCAGAGCTCCTCGGGGCCTGGCCCTGGCCAGGAGAGGCAGGGGCAGGGGCCGTCTGTCACTGATCCAATCCTGACTGGGTATCTGCTCTGGGCAGGACCTATGCTGGGATCTCCCTCCCTCAGAGCGGGAGAAAAGCAGACAGGCATTTAGGACACCCAGCGAGAAGAGCTGTGCCAGACCTGCCAGGGCTGTGGGAGCCCCGACGCACAGGGATTCCCTGGGCCCACAGAAGGTTCCAGGCATCTGGCTTAAACAAGGTCATGAGCAATAGGTAGGGTTTTGCCACACTAGAAAGAAAGAGAAGAACTCTCCAGACTAGACCTGCACAAGCAAAGGCAAGGGCTGAGGAGCTTAGCTCTCTCCCTGAGGGCAGAGGGGAGCCCTCAGATGGGGAAGGGGCAGAGATGTTAGGCTCCATGTTCCCACCCTGGCCCCAGCCCCGACCGTCAAGGACGGGCACTCACCAAGGGTCTGCTGGTTGCGGACACCACCGATCACCACGCAGATCTCAGCAGGCACGTCACCGGTCCCATCCTTGCCAACCGCCTTCTTCTCCTCCTTGGCCTCGCCCTGCCAAATCACCTCCTGGATGTAGTCATCGGGCAGCTCCGTCTTCACCTTCACCTCCGTCATCGTCCCCTGCTCGGCACTCAGCGAGGCCTCGGCCGGCACCGGCTCTGGGCCCTCCACCTTGGTGCTCTTCTGGCTGCGCTTCAAGCGCTCCCTGGAGAAGAAGAGAGTCTGCTCAGGGTGGACCCCAGACCTGCCCCAAGACCTACGTGGGAGCCTACCAGCCCAGGACACCACAGAGACATGCAAGGCTGTGTACATAGTGAATGGCAGGGCCCCCAGCCCACTTAGCCTCCTACACGCCCCCATGGCTGCCCCGGAGGCTCCTCCAGAGAACCCTGGGGCTCCAGGGAACACAGTTTGAAAACCACCGGGCTAGTATGGCTCCAACTCCATCCATTTTACAGGTGGGGAAGCTGAAGTCTAAAGACGTCCAGATGTGCCCGGCTGCCTCACCTGCCACTTATTTGTACTAATCACAACTGGAATTACAAGAGACCTAAAAGGGCAGCACCTCTGGGTCATTGAAATCAGTTCTTGTCAAACCTCAATTGCTTACAAGCTGGCTGGGGATCTTGACAAAATGCAGATTCTGGCACAGCCAGTGCGGGGTGAGGCCTGAGATCCTGCATTTCTAACAAGCTCCCGGTGGGACCAGTGCCACCGGTGCTCAAACTGCACTTCAAGCAGCAAGGGCTTAAGTGATTTGCTGTACGCAAAGTGTCTAGTGCTGTCCCTTTGTTCCCAGGCAGGAGGGCTCCAGATCGCATCCCAGCTCTTCCCCGCTCCTGTTTTATACACGGGGAAACTACAATGCAACAAAAAGCTCACTTGGCGGAAGTGTCACGGAGCCAGTGTTTCAGCACGTGGGTGGCTCTTCAAACATCAGAAAATAGCAAGATAATAAGGTCAGTATTGAAGTGAGCAAGGCACGTGTCATGAACCTTCGTGACAGGGACACTGGGCCTAGAGCAGAGCTGTGACTTGCTCAGGCCGTGCACAAAACTGGAGGCAGGCCAAGGCGTGAAACCAGGTCCCCACCACCCACTCCTGCACCATTCTCCTTTCAATGTGACTCCTGTGTTATCCTAAGGGCCCCACGTCCTTCTGGCAAGGGGAAGTGTCTCCATGACTGCTGTTTCTAAGGTGAGGAAGCCAAGGCACACACATACAGGGAAACTGAGTCATGCTCCAGGCCCACATCCAGCCCTCTCCCCTCCTCCAGAGAAGAACATGGACCGTGAATTTCAAGGCCCAGCCTCCAGGTACACTCAGGCAAGGCACACCGGCACGGACTGCAGCACAGTGGAGGTGCCGGGCCAGGAGGCAGGGATCCGGGCTCCGACCTTGGACCCATGTGGGCTTGTTGTGTGGCCTTGGGCAGCAGCTCCATCTATCACAGCAGCATGGGTTTTACCATGTCTGCTGTCCCTCCCAGCTTTGGCTCTCTCCCAGGGTGGAGAAAAGTGGGGAAATCAAGCAGAGAGAAAAAAGGGGAGAAGAAAAAGCCTCAGCTAACAGGTGGAGAGAAAAAGGCCACAGGGAAGAACTAGCAACTGAACTATGTTTCTCCCCAAAATCCATGTTGAAGCCCTCACCCCCAGTGTGACTGCATCTGCAGACAGGGTCTTTAGGAAATAACTGAGGTGAAATGAGGTCGTTTGGGTGGAAGCCTCATGATAGGATTAGTGGCTTTGTAAGGAGACAGAGACTGCTCTGTCCTTCATCTGAGGACACAGGGAGAAAGTGGCCCTATGCAGCCAGGAAGGGGCCCTCACCAGATCCCAGCCATGCTAACACCCTGATCACGGACCTCCGGCCTCCAGAACTGTGAGCAAACACATTTCTGTTATTTAATCAAGCCACGAGTCTACGGTATTGTTACCGCATCCCCAGCTGCCTAACACGGGAGGCCAGGACGCAGACGGATGGAACAGGAGTGACGAGGCACACCAGGGAAAGCCAGGCAGCCGCGTCCTCACTGTGTGCCTCGAGTGAGACACCTGACCCCCGAGCCTCAGTTTCCCCATCTGCAAAACGGAGCTAACAGGGCTGTCATGCACATTTTAGTCAACTAACAGAAGGAAAGCACTCAGCACGGTGCCTGGCCTGTAACCGCCCTTGAGACACAGTCACTGTCGTCATTATTAGTGACACACTTGGAGCATCTCTGGCACCCAGTGGGCCCAGTGACGCCGCCTCCTCGTGTGTCTGCCACATCAGGGCCACCAGACACTGAGCGTTTGCCCTTCTCCGCAGCGGGAAATGCAAAACTGCACGATTCAATCGGCTCAGAATTCATTTCCTTAATTTATTTAAGAAACACTTAAACAGAGCCTCCCATGCGCCAGGCGCTGTTCTGACACACTAACTCCCCTCATCTTCGTAACAACCCTGGGAGGTAAGTGTTGGTATCACCTCCATTTTACAGTGCAGGAAACTGAGGCACTGAGTGGTGAAATAACGTGTCCAAAGTCATATGTGTGGAAAGAGGTGAGCCTGGGACCTGGCGCAGCCATCCTGGCTCTTAGCCATGACGCATCTGCACTGGGACAGAAGCTTGCAGAGGGACACCCCCCACAGCCGCTGCCACCCCACGTCACCCACGCTTGACCTCCAGCCTCCGAAAGAGAGTTAAAAGCAAGGTGCACGTGGGCAAGTGGGAGGATGGGGCTCGCTAGCTGTGCTACATCTGTGGGGGAACAGCATCTACAGCTAGGGCCACCCCCACCCCATCTCAGGGGAGCGTGGCCCCGCCTGGCTGCAGGGTCACCACAGGGCAGAGAAGCCTCTCAGATCTGTGAGGCCCCAAGAGATAAGCAGAATCGGCAGGTCTGACAAGTCAGGAGAGGACAGCTGTGGCATTAGAGAGGAGATCCCTGCCGGCCAGCAAAGGGGGATGTCCTGGGGGTGGAGAGTTCCCGTCGGGATAGGCATTAGAGCCTCACGTGATGTCATGAAGTGAGACGGGACAGGTACGACGTTTGGAAGTGAGATCATCCCAGGGTCAGATCTGGGAATTGCCACTCTACAGTTGCTGATTCCTACGTAAGTGACTTCACCCCTCAGAACCTCAGTCTTCACATCCATAAAATGGGGATAAATATGGTACACACCCACAGCACCATGATGCAGAGATAACAAGGTAATGTCTAAATAGGACCTGGAACACTGCTACCAGTGGAGATGTTCTCAGGGTACCTCCTATCTAAGGATCTTACATAGCACAGGTGTAAGTGCCTGGGCTGTGGAGTTACACGGACGGGGGTTCGAATCCCAGCTCTACCACTTTTGGTAATGAGACATAGGCTTGTGAGGACCTTGCCTAGAGCCGCTTGTGGAGCAGAGGTGGCCGGCTGATGGACGCTGGTAGTGAACCATGTTTATCAACATTCCAGCTGGGCGGTCAAGGGAGCTGCTGACATTCCTATTCCCTAGTGGAGACCACATGGGTGCCAACAGTCAGTCAGTCCTTGAGGCTTGCTGGGCACAGAGACGGGAGGGGAGGGGACAGGATAGGCCCCCAACCAGATCCCCTTCACAGCCGACATTCCGAAGCTCAGCCTGCGGCCTTGAGGGCACCTGACCATCCCATCTGAACAGACTCAGTGTCCCTGCCCACTTCGAGGTCCTCACCAGCACCACGGCCCCCTGCTGCAGAAGGAGGAGCTGCTGGAGCCACAGGCTAGGCAGAACCCTCATCCGCCCACCCACGCATCCTGCGACCTTGAGCAAGAGACTGTCCTCCCTGAGCCTCAGTTTCCTCGTCTATTAAAGGAGGACCATAGGTCGGGCGCAGTGGCTCACGCCTGTAATCCTAGCACTGTGGGAAGCCGAGGCGGGCGGATCATTTGAGCTCGGGAGTTCGAGACCAGCCTGAGCAAGAGATCCCATCTCCTACCAAAAATAGAAAGAAATTAATTGGACAACTAAAAAT
>CAUYRT010098599.1:0-14410 GCA_963574885.1 Lepilemur ruficaudatus
AGTGTCAGTGTGCGTGTGAGTGTGAGTGAGTGTGTGTGTCAGTGTGAGTGTGTGAGTGTCAGTGTCAGTGTGTGTGTGTGTCAGTGTCAGTGTGCGTGCATGCGTGTGTGTGTGTGTGTACATTCAGTCTTGCCTGTTGCGTTTGCGCCACTTCCCCCCCCACAAATGCCCACCCATTGTTAGACTCCTTTCTTTGCCAGCGTCTTTACAAACCTTTCCCGTCTTTATTCTCACATGTCAGCGTGTCATGTTATAGCCATTTCCAGTTTTTTTTTTAGTCCAAGATAAATGCAGAAAGAACTTGCACTGTGGCTGAACTCTCTGTAACTTCTCGAAAGGAAAATGTCTGTGTGGCATGACTTTTTCCATCACTTAATCCAACCGTGCACTCCCAGAATAAGAAAAATCAGAAACCCAGCAGGCTCACAACCGCTGGCTCCTGTCGGTGGCAAAACGGTTGTTTCGTTCAGCCAGATGACGGGAACGGGAGGTACAACCAAACTAGCCTCGGGCTTGTCCTCCGAAAGGCGGGCTCCTTCTCTGCCCTTACCAAGTGGGAAAGAAGTTTCATGAGAATAATTCTAAGGATCTTAATCCCGGCTGTCATGTATTTATTGTATCTGAGGTTTGCAGTCATTTGTAAGCATGTGTTTAAAATTCCAGGGAAGGTTTATCTGCAGGCTCGGTGCTGGCAGGCTCCAACGGTGAGGACGGAATCGTCTGGTGACCTTTTGGACATACAACTTAGAATCAGGAGAAGAAATCCCAGTAACGACTCTGGATTCTTGAAGTTTATAAATTAGAGACAACTATTTATAAACAAATAACAAAACCAATAAAAATGAGATTTCCTTTTTTCTAAACCAGAGAAAATCCCCTAAAACATTGTAGCCCATTACCTTCTTTTTCAGATGTAATAGCTGAGGCCCAGAGTTGCCTCACTGAATTTTAACTTGGAGCACAAAGTTTAGACCCAGCGTGAGCATTCAGTAAGCGCTTGTTGAGTGAGTATCTGTGATTAAGTGACTTGCTCTAAGAAAGAGGCTCCTGGTGTCTGGCACCTGGTCAAAGATTAATGAATGCCGGGTTAATAGGACGTGCCTGTGGGAGTCTGCCAACAAACGGACGATGATAAACTCCCCTTGAATGCACACGTGCCGCTCCCCACAGACCAGCCCGTGTCACCGCAGGATGAAAACCCGAGTCCTCGCGTTCTTGCGTGACTATGGCAATCCTCTAGCACAATTCTGAGCAAAGACAGCCCATCATTGCTGCTTCCCAGGGCTCCGTGCACACGTCACAGCGGGTCCTCGAGCAGCGTGGCAGTTAGGCAAGCCAACCCCACCCAGCTGAGAATCCCCCCGTCACTTGTGACTCCCCAATCTTAACTTCTAGCTGCTAACTGGAGGCCTTACCAATAGCTTCAGCAGTCGATGGGCATGAACGCCAACTCTGTGAGTTATATGTATTCTGTACTGTGTTCTTAAGACAAAGGTTAAGCTAGAGAAAAGACAATATCACCAGGAAGGTCACAAGGAAGAGAAAATGTATTTCCTATTCATGAAGTGGAAGTGGATCATCTTCAAGGTCTTCATCCTCATCATCTTCACACTGAGTGGGCTGAGCAGGAGGAGGAAGGGGGGGGTCTTGCTGTCTCGCGGGTGGCCGAGGCGGGAGAGGTGGAGGAGGTGGAAGGGGAGGCAGGGGAGGCAGGCACACTTGGCATGACTTTTATTGTAAAAAACCCAAGTGTGAGTGGACCGCACAGCTCAAACCTGTCGCTCAAGGGTCCCGTGTGATAGGAAAGTGTGCTTCTGCTCACAGGGGCCCGTCTGGAGAAAGGACGTTCCGTCCCCCTTAGAAGTTGTCATTTTATTCACAATCTCTGGGGAAAAAACTTCTCCATCTGCTTTAGTCCAAGCCCCTTGCCCCTCCCAAACCCTTGAATGCTCCGAGGATTGGCCCGCGTTTTCCCTCCGTTCAGAGAGCACGGGTCACTAGCCCACTCTCACAAGGCACAACCACCTCACCAGCTCCTCAGCGCACAGCACTGTGTATACGCACACGTGCATGGCGTGGGATTTTACGCTTGGCCTTACACATCCTACCACTTTTGATAAAAGATAATGCAGTTACAAATCCGGGGTTTCAAGGCAAAGTTTGTGCCACTGATGAGGCCGCGTGAGAAAAGTCAAGAATCCAAGCTGGAATGGAAATTCCGCCCGCGAACCCAGATGTGGCAGCAATATTTGATAGTAACTCGAGCGAGCATTCCACAAATGTTAAAGACCGTGGGCATCCCGGGGGTTATTATTTCTAATTTCATTTGGGGCTTTTGGGGAAAATCCCTTAGATTTTTCCTTTGACTGGTTTGTGGAGCAGCTGAGCCTCTGGTCTCTGTTTTTTGCACAATCCATGCATTTTCCTGGCCATGCATATCTTCACTAACCAGTGGGAAAAGGCAGGCAAAAAAAGAGGCAACTGAGCCCATTTTACTCTATAAGGCAGCTCTTGTGAAAGATTCCAAGGGAAAAGACATTAAAACGACTCGCAAAAATGGGGTTTGGGGTTTCTGTGGATTTCAACCAGTTATGCCTTTCCTGTGCCCTGCTAGAAAGGATAATCAAATTTAATTTGGTTTTCAGTGTCGAGAGACTAGAAATTAGCTTTGAGATGATTACTGGCTCTTTTTAGAGATACATGGACTGAGGGTGAATGTTTTTGAGACTCCTTTGCAACTAAATGCACATAAAAGAGGAAAATGTGCTTTAGACTATTAAAAAATTAGTACAACTTGATTTTCTTCCCTTTAAAAAATACTGTGACATTTCTGCAAAACAATAGTTCTCACTTTTAATGGTTTAGATGACTCGAGTTTGTCTTTTCCCCTTTATTTGCTTGGAAATATACAATGTCTGTGATTATGCGCATGCATGTTCAGCAGGAAGGCTGGGAATATTTGGAAGCCCAGAATTTTGCAGCATTTGGAAAGCTTGAGCCTTTTCAAATGTAAGAAGTGTTTTGAGATGCTGAATTTACTTGGCTTAGAAAAGCCAAAGGCTGAATTTGTATTTAGGCATCTCCTCACCCGCTTTCCGCAGCCCAGCCTGGGGGCAGGAACCAGCCGAGGCGTGTGAGTCTGCAGGGAGGGAGGCTGGCTCCAGGCTGTTTCCATAACCTCAGGGCAAGGTGAGGAAGAGAGCAGGGCCTCCGTCTGCCACAGACTATGAAATGGAAAATCTAATGCTGGCTTCACCCTTGCCCCTTAGGAAAATATGCATAGAGCTCAGAGACTTCTTGCCCTGAGGGAATATTCCTTGCCTTGGAGACAAAGTCCAAGTGGTGACTTTATTTTTAAATGCATAAAATAAATTCACAAAGTCATAGGCAAGAAAATGATTTGCATATGAATCTTTTTTTCTTTTTTTTGAGACAGAATCTTGCCCTGTCGTCCCACTACAGTGCAGCGGGATCATCATAGCTCCATAGCTCTGCAGCCCCCAACCCCTGGGTCGTGGCACGGTGCTGGTCTGTGGCCTGTTAGGAACCCGTCTGCCCATCACTACTTGAGATCCGCCTTCCAAGTCTGTGGAAAAATTGTCCTTCTTGAAACGCAGGAACCCGCTGCACAGCAGGAGGTGAGTGGCTGGTGAGTGAGCGAAGCTTCATCTGTATTTACAGCCGCTGCCCATGGCTTGCATCATCGCCTGAGGTGCTCCCATCTCCCCCCGCCCTCTGTCCATGGAAAAATTATCTTCTGTGAAACCAGTCCCTGGTACCAAAAAGGTTGGGGGCCGCTGCCATAACTCACTGCAATCTCTAACTCCTGGCCTCAGGCGATCCTCCTGCCTCAGCCTCCTGAGTAGCTGGGACTACAGGTGCACGCCATTGCACGTAGCTAATTTTTCTATTTTTAGTAGAGACGGAGTCTTGTTCTTGCTCAGGCTGGTCTCAAACTCATGACTTCAAGTGATCCTCCTGCCTCAGCCTCCCAGAGTGCTAGGATTACAGGGGTGAGCCACCTTGCCTGACCGATTTGCATATAAATCTTGTGTTCATCTTCTTTGCATGTGTCATAGGCCCAAGCACGGTACTTGCTATATCATAGATGGGCAGTAAATCCTTCGTTGACCTTCATTACTAAGGATTTGGAATATTGTAAAACATCATGGTTTTCAAACACCACTACTAATCCCCCAAAGTATGAATTTGAAGTGATTCTCTAACATACAGGTTTCTACATTGGGGGAAATGTATGTCAATGCATTTCGGTTTCATTTAGGTCCAAGCACTTATGTGGCATGTGTTCTATATCCCACAGTATTGGACGTATTACTCAGTTCCCTGCTTGGAGACAAAAGGACAAATGACCTGGTGTCAGGATGGTACTAACAAACAATGTGGAATGTATTTTTATTTTATTTTGTACCAGCTTTTGTATTTATAGGAAAAAAATTTCTCTTAGCTTTCTTTTGTGACTGCCGGCAGAGTATCTTGGAGAGAACGGTATCTGAAGACTTCTAGGGCTGGGTATTTAAGAGCTTTGTCAGAACTAACTGCTTCCTTTCCCTCATAAAACGCTATCTACATCAATCTCTGTTTATTTTTCTCCTGCGTTTTAATTTGCTTAATGGACTTCAGCTGAAGACTTTGAGGAAAGTCGAGTTTAATAAACCCCTAAGGACTTAGCCTTGGTATTTCAGCACTTTTTGGATTATTTTGTCTGACTTTCATCTTTGCTGCTGCACAAACAATGCTCACAGAGCGCCTGGACCCGCCCCGCAGCTTTGGGGCCTGGGAGGAGGCGATGAAAGGGACAAGGCAGCGTCTCTCTCCTCTCGGTAAGTGGGAAAATGTGGTTTTCCAGGGGATTGGGACGCGGAGTGAGAGAGGGAAGATTAGCTGACGGCCAGGCTGGGGTGCGAAGAATCGGATGTTCTAGAGCTTCAGACCCAGATCCCTCCGTCAATAGCGACGGGCTAACCTGTTAGCTACCGGGATTGGCGGCTTGGAGGCCAGACCTACAGGGTCCACACTGCTGGCCCGTGCTCAGGAGTCCGCGCTTCATCGCACCCTTCGGAGCGTCCGCTAGACGTTGGAGAATCACTGACTGATAGGGAGCTTTGACATCCACGAATTTTAAAAATTCTTTTATCTGCAAACTTTCTTTAGTTGTGTTAACAGTGCTTTTACAAGCAGCGTATTTAGTAGGCGAGTGTAACCGTTTTACGTTCACTGTGTTCACTGGCACATGAGCTTCTTCCTGTCACCTTTCCTCTACTATTTTTTTAACTTACGTTTTTCTACTTTCTTGACATCAATTGAATTGCTAAAACTTTTTGAAGTTTTGGTAGTTCTTATTTTGAATCTGCTTTTTTTCCCCTTATTCTGGTTTGAATATTATAACTTGCATTCCTTCACTTTTCGGTAAAATTGGGTGTTAATGTATGTATTTCATGTTACAGTTCCCAGTGATACCTAACGTTATTCAGGGCCCCTGCCTTTCTGCTAAACAACACAGGCTCAGTGCGTAGGTTAGTACATTTACCCACTTTTCATCTAATCTCTCCATCTTCGTGTTATTGCTGTCCGGAATTTTAAGTCTATTTCCTTAAAGACAAAATATAATCAATACTTTAACATTTGCCTTCAGTAGTTAGCCATGTCAGCATATTTTACCAGTACCTTTCTTGCTAAAGTATTTATTCCTTTAAAATTCAGGAAGGGTGTGTGGGTGATTAACTTTCTAAGTTTTATGTGTTTGAAGATGACTGTACTGGGCTCTCAGTTTGAGTGGTGTTTCCTCCTGGTACAGACTGACAGTTATTTTCTCCAACGCTTTGAGGTGATTCCTCTGCTGTTTTCTGGGATCTGTTGCTGGTGAGATGTTCACGGTTGTGTGTGGCAGACGGATTTCAAGGTGGGCTCCATGATCTCACCTCCTGGTGGTCATGCTCTTAAATAATCATGTCCCTTTGAGTGTTAGCTGGACCTGTGACTTGCTGCTACCCAGTAGAGTCTGGAAAGGGTGATGAGGTGTCACTCTGGTGACCGTGTTATGTTATATAAGCCTGCCTGCCTTCAGACTGGCCGTGGAGTCTTCCTCTCCTTGCTGCTTTGAAGAAGCGAATAGCCATGAGCCCTACAATGGCAAGGAAGTGAGTTCCGCCAGCAACCCGAGTGGGCTGGGAAGTAGCGGATTCTTCCCCAACTGATCCTTCAGATGAGAACCCAGCCCGGCTGACACCTCAACTGCTGCCTTGCAGAGAACCCAGCTAGGTTGTGTCCAAACTCCTGACTCACAGAAACTATGAGATAAGAAATGTATGTTGTTTCAAGTCATTAAGTTTGTGGCAGTTTTGTACATCACATAGAAAACCAACGCGTCACTCCTACCATTACTTGTGTGTAGGTAACGTCATTTCTTCCTTTTAATTCTAAAGATCGTCTCTTTTTCCTAGATGTTCTACAGTTTCACTACAAAATGTCTAGGGGTGCTTTTATTTATTTTTTTATCCTGCCCACATCTGGCAAGCTCTACATATATGAGAACTTTTTTTTTACCCTATAATTTATAAAAATGCTAAGCCACTAGCATTTCACCGCTCTGTACGCTGTTTACGTTTGGAGCTGCAGTCGAGTCTACCGGGAGGACCTGCATCTGCTCCCCGTGTGGCCTGGTTTCTCCTCCACAGTGCACGTTTCTTTGCCTGTCTGTGTTTCATCTGGATCACGCAGCGCAGCACAGCTCTGTAATTCTGCGGTAATGACAGATCTAGTATTTATTCTCCCTTCTATTTATTAATAGTTTTAGATTTCAGTTGTTATATTTTTGTTGTCATTGTAGTGCTTGTGTTATATAATCTTCCCTATTCTGTATTCATGTTTGTTTGTTTCAGAATGTCTTGCTTCCCCTTTAGTTTTCAAGCTCACCTTGAGAAGGATGTGTATGTGTGTGTGTATGTGTGTGTGTGTGTGTGTGCGCACATGTATGCGTGTTTCTTTTCTCTTGCTTTTCTCATGTTAATACCTCTATGTGGATATTTTACTGTTGCCTCCATCCCACCAGGGTCCCCAGTTCAGAAGCAGTTCCTCTGCTGGTGTGTCCTGTAGGGAGGTCACAGCTCCCATTCCTGAGCCAGCCAGGGCTTGCCCGTCTGCAAACCGCATGGCTGCCTCCTCCTCCTCTTGCCACATCAGGCAGCAGCTCCTCGTGGTGTAACAGCCCAGCGTGAAAGTCCCATTCAAACTGGGGAGGCCGCCTGAGACCCTGGTTCCATGTGTGTTTCCATCCTGAAGCCCAGGAGGAAGGCTTCAGTTCCCACTTACTGCTGTGCATTCTGCTCTGTTTATGGCCCATGGAGTCACTCATCTTGATTTTTTTCTGTGTGATTATGATTTTAAAATTAATTCAATTTAACCTGTTAATGCTGTGTGTTTGGAATGCAGGCAGGGGATTAACATGTGAAATCACAGCATGCCCTTTGTTGGAGATTCCAGGCATCACTGTTGTTAGATTTTCTACTTTCGTGTTCAGTTAGGATGGCACATTTTCATACCAATTGCATGCATCGTTGAATCACGGACTGTCTTAGTTCATTTGAGCTGCTATAACAAAATAAACTGGGTAGTGTTTATTTTGGTGCCAAGATCAAGGCACTAGCAGACTCAGTGTCTGGTAAGGACCTGCTCTCTGTTCATGGATGGCATCTTCTGGCTGTGTCATCCCATGGCGGAAAGGAGGAGGGGGCTCTCTGGGGTCTCTTTCATAAGGGCACTAATTCCATTCATGAAGGCTGCACCCTCATGACCTGATCACCCCATGATGGCCCTGTGTCCTAACACCATAACGTTGACCAAACTGACCAAGCTCCCTTTTGCTATTGTTTTTAGCACATGAAGGGCACTTGCAGGTTTACTTTGTTATGTTATGGGCACTCCTTGCCAAGTTAGGGGTGATTATCTGAGTTTATCAACTATGTTAACAGGTAGATATGATATTGAATTACATTTGGTATTTTTAAAAAATATGCCTTCAGAGGAAGTCACTTTCAAAGTGGTACATGCTGGCACTGAGTATGTTTCTGAAAAAGATATTTACAAAAGCATTTTGAGCTGTGCAAGCGTTATAGGATGGGAATAAATGCATGAGACAGGGTGAGAGGTGGCTGGGAACATAACTCTGGGGCCACGACTCCCTGTATTTGAATCTCAGCTTCTTCTCTTACTTCTTGCACAATCTCTTGGACTCTCTGTGCCTCAGTTTCCTCATCTATGAGATGGAGAAAATAATAGAACCTTCTTTACAAGGCTGTCGTGAGCATTAAGTGAGTCAATCTCTGTGACGTGCCCGAGTGCTTTCTGGCATGCAGTGATCGCTCCGCGAAGGCCAGCTGTTGTTGCTGGGTCTGTGAAGTCCACTGAATTGGCAGTCTTGAAGAAGACAACAGACATTCGACGTGTAGGGGCTGGTGTACCCCCTAGAAAGGATCGGCCCCTTTGTCACGGTTCAGTTTATGTGTCAGCTTGACTGGGCCATGGGACATTTTCCTGGCAGTATGAGAGGGTGTTTCTGGATGGGATTTGCACCTGAATTGGTAGACCGAGTGAAGCAGGTGCCCTCCCTGCTGTTGCCCAGTCGGTCGAAGATCTAAACAGAACAAAGAGACCGTAAGAGGGAACGACTCCCGCCTGGCTGCCTTGATCCAATAGCCTTTAAACTCAATGGGAACATCAGCTTTGTTTGGTGCAAGAACTGGAACTTACACCATCAGCTCTCCTGGTTCTCAGGCCTTTAGACTCGGCCCAGAACCGTCTGCTCTCCTGGGTCTCCAGCTTGCGACTGCAGGTCTCAGGACTTGTCAGCCTCCATGACCACGTGAGCCGGCTTGTTATAAGAATTCTCTCTCTATATATATATGTATATACATCCTGTTGGTTCTGTTTCTCTGGAGAACCCTGGTTGCTACACTCTGTCTCTCCTAGCTGGGCTTTGCACATATGTAGGTGCGTGGCAAGGTCGTGACCTGTGCTATTATCAGCCTTGGCTTTGGACCACACCCGTGTTCAGAGATGCTAACGTCAGAATCTCTAGGCCAGATGAAATCCTCTTGCAGACGTGCAGTCTGGTGCGATTACCAAGGGTGCGCTTTGCTTGTGTTATGGTCCCTCCCATCATCGTAATTCTGGACTGTACGTATGAAGCCCTTGGGAGGCCCATGCGTTTTCATGCCAAGTTTTTTTCACACTCTATTCTCATTTCCCGAATTCTTTTATCTCAGTTTCTGGACACAGCAGGTCAGGACCTTTGATCCTGCCACACATTACAAAATCCTGAAAGTCAGCCTTGGCTTTGAGGCCTTCAAGGCATAGAAGATGCTCAGAGATCGCCTCCACCCGGGGGAATGGGGCTCTGCCCTCGCCGCGCCGCAGCCTGGGCACCGGGCCCCCCGGAAACCGCTGGAGTGAGCAAGTCCGTCCTCCACTGTCACTCAGTTCCACGACATTGGTTCCCTCACAAAATACACTTCGGTTCCCAAATGACTCTTTCACTTTTACTTTATTTTACCTTGATGATTCTTAACCTTTTCGGACCTGTCTCTGGACCTACTGAGACGCGGCCGTAGCGCGATGCGTGTTCACACACAGACACGCACACACCCCAGCGAGCCCCCCCGAAGCCTCCTGGGACCTGCCCCAAGAATCCCCACATCAGATGGTTTCAAAACACTTCTAACCGGGCCATCCTGGTTCACTTCTGCATTTCCAAGAAAGCTGGAACTATTCTCCTGCCATATACCCAGCTGTCCCAGTGGCTTATAATAAGATGTTGAGGTGTTTGTCTCAGCCTGTGGAAAATGTTCTCATGGCCAATTAAATACCAACGGAAGAAGGCCAGAAGTAGATTTCATGAAAACAAAAACGTATTTGTCATCTCATTTCTCAAGCAACTATTTCACCAGCTGAACGACAAATGTGCTGAACTGAGCAAGCCTCCCTCACGATTCCATCATTCTAGAGAGACTGCAGCGAGCCCACCAAACACACGGGGGCTTGGTCCTGTGCCGTTTCCTTACTCTCCTTCGGGTGGCATAATTCGTTTTCTTAATGTTGGAGGTTCTCATGTCAATATTTTCTTTGAAATGGGTAGATTTTGACATATTGCCAGGAATACTGTTTTGCTAAAGTCATTTTATCTCAGATAATTTTTTTCAAAATGTTTTATAGCAATAAACATTTCTAGAGGCACTTATTGTTTTGAAGTACAATTTGAATGAGGAGTTGATGGATAGACGTTGTTAATTTCCATTGCTCTTTCATGCTGTCCAGTGGAGGCCAAGAGAACCAGCCTCCGCATTTGTGATAAATGCTGGGATCATAGTCATCCTCCCAGGCCAGATGTCCCCATGTCTGGAGATAAACAGCCATGATTTGTAAGAATCTCAAAGGCAATGTCCTTATCTGGATGACATAGACTTGGCACCAGGTAGAATTATCTAGTAGACAGCTTTCTGGCTGTCTCACCACCCTCCCCTTCCTCTAGTGATCTCCTCATTCTACTCCGCCCACCTGGAAGCATTCAGCGTCCTAATGATGCTCTGGCAGCCCCAGGCATCCTGTCCCAGCTCATAGGCATTAGCAGAGCCAGGTTCTTTGACTCTTTGCCCTTGCTACACCGTGTTAACGCTGGTGGCTCTCCGTCCTTTCCTCCAAGCCCGTCCTCTGTTCTTCGTGCTCACGTTTAATAATGGTTCATTGAACTTGGTGCCTCTCAAATCAGCTATCTGCATTTTCAGAGGAGTCTTCTGCGATTTAACCTTATAGAGAAGACCAGTATTGTGAATGACAGACCCCACGCTGGGGCAGTATGGAGCAGATCTCACATTGCTTTCCATATAGAAAGAAAAAAAAAATATGACACTGATAGAGGTGTTGGTGACATTTCTTAAAGACCCAGCCTCTAAACCAAATTTTTCCTAGTCTTGATCGGAAGTCAGCCAAACTTGTTTTCAGCTCACCTGAAAAGCAAGCTGGGCGCAGTAGCATTTGGTGGCAGTGGGTATAGCAAGTGCAGTGAGTCCTGCCTTTAAGCGTGAAGATGCTCTTGGGCACAGAGGACCTGTCCTGGACTGATAGACAAATGGTGTCAACTCTCGGTGCCACAGAGTAACATCTGTTGTTTCTGAAACAAAAGTAGAATTTTTATGTCCAACCAGGTGTACGCTGACAAATGTGCTGGCCAGAGATTTGTGGGGAGTGTGCAGTAAGAAAGATGGCCGGTGTGGGAAGTTTCCAGCTCTTCCTAATCCGTATCCTCTCTTGCTGTAACTCCTGTACCAGCTTTCTGTGAACACTGATTAACAAGGAAGCCCTGTTAAAAAATAGTCTTTAACCTTTTCTGAAGGAAAAAGGGGACATGTCTATGGAATCATCATTTTGATGTAATCAAAGATACTATGACTGTGTAGATCCTATAGAAAGTTCTAGAAAAATTCTAGAAAGTTCTGTTAAAATTCAAGAGGCTTTGTAAGGCATTTAAAAAAAAAAGTCAGTAAAGAGACTCTCCAAGGCCCTGCTTCTCCCACTTTTTTAGGTGAACCTCAGAGTCTCCTACTTCACTTTGCAAACAAGAAAAAAAAAGAGTCTTTTATTTTCTTGGAACCTGTTATGAATATCATTGTATCTAATACGAGTTGAAAGCCTCTTTTGTGGGAAATCTCTGAGTTTCCTGTTGCCTCAATGTTTGTGAGGAAGGACTTTGTAGTGTTCCCAGGCAGAAAGTCACAATTTGCATTTTGGAAATATAAACAAAACAAGTACAGAAATGAAGACGGGTCTCAGGCCTAGGGAACAAAAACAAGGCAAACATACACACACACACACACACGCAAGTGAGGGTGGGCCAGGCTGGGGACCCACTGGGCTGACTGCCGCGATGCGCGACGCCACTTTGCTGCTTTCAGAGCTGATGATCGGGGCCTGTGCAGTTCGCCGTGTCATCAGTCAGGTGTCTCCCCACTGTCAGGAGCTTTAAAGAAAGGGAGCAAAGAAACAAACAAAAAAGAAAGCGGAGCAAACAGTCCCATCTTCGTTGCTGCTTTGGAGACACTTTGCACGTGGCTTTGCAATAAAACTATCCTGTGTGACTTGCTGGGTCTACAGTGGAGCAGAAAGAAACCTTTCACCTGGCAAAGCAAGTGACCGAGACTGCGGGCTGTGTCAGAGGCAGAGCCGAGTCGCTCTGATCAGGCCCCCTGTGCTCGCTCCACACTTCCCTTGCTGTCCTTAATTTGCTGAGATTTGCCCCTGTGTCCTTTAATCTAGTTTCTCTGCGTTCTTCTACTCACAAGTGGAATGTTTTTCAAGTGAATGTAAATGTCGTGTTTGCAGCGTCCAAGAAGATCCAGCGTGTGCCTCTCAGCTTAACCGTTCCTCGTCTCGGGGCAGAAAAGGGGCAGATGCTGTTTGCAACAGAGCCCGCAACGCTCACCTTCAGATTTCCTGACGTTTCAGCGCGACGCGGGCGCAGCAGCCTCCTTTCTCTCTGAGGTCGTGCAAAGGAATCGAGATTCCTCCGGCTCTGGTCAGCTGGCTTTGCCTCCGGTAGAGCCTGGGAATCCCGCGGTGACGTGGTGCAAACTGTCGACCACTGTCCTTGTCTTTTTCTAGGTTATCGGTACAGACAGACGCCCACGTTCAATCTTGTACATTCCCATACATATGATTTAACGTAAGCTGTGTGTGTGGGGGGGGGGGTTGATGCTGCACGTTCTCGTGCAGATCTCGTGCAGGCCGTGCAGATGTGCTGACCAGTGGCCACGGCGGTGCTCGCTCGAACAGTGCTCGCTCAAGCCAACAGAAGCCCCTGCGATGCTCCACGCCGCCCGCGCTGCACGCGCAGACCCGGCCCGGGCCAGCCCAGCGCGCTCGCAGAGCGCTCCAAGCTGCCGCAGAATTTTTATTTTTGGAATAAAATGTTTTGCTTTCTAGATAAGCAAAAAAGCAAAAAAAGCCAAGAAACAATTCACATTTTTTTTTTTTTTTTTTACTGAACTCGATCAGACGCAGTAAACACGGCAGCGATGCAAGAACCCGGTTTTCACAGCCGCTGCCACGAGCAGAGCGTGGGACAGCCGGGGGCAGGCAAAGGCGGCGTTTCAAAGTGTGGGTTTCTAGCAGGGTTTTCAAACACTAGGTACGAGGAGGTGAGACCCAGGTTTCGTCTCCCTTCTTGGCGTTTCCTCTCCCTCCGCTGGTGTCGCTTCATGAAGACTTGGCCTGAGGAAGGGGCCAGAGCTGAGAGCGAACTGTCACCCGCACGAGCAGTCTGATCCGTGCTGGGCACCTCAGTGTCATCCTCAGTGGGCAGGGCTGGTCCCCGGAGAGGTGTGACTTGCGGACAGGGCACACTGGCCTGTCAGCTTCCTGAGGGTGCGGGCCACGCCTTATCGTCTTCGCACGCCGGCACCCCGCCACAGTGTCCCTAATAGCAGCTGCTCAGCAGGCGCCCGCTGGAGGAGCCGTGTGTGCCTCCGCTTCTCCGAGGGGCCCCGCCTGTCCTGAGCCTGTTCTCAGGGTGCAGCTTTCCGGCGCCCTTCCCTGGGGCGGCATGGTGCAGAGAGAAGGCCAGGAGCTGCTGTCCCCACCGGCGCGGCCTGGACAGGCATCACAGGGACAGATAGCGGGAGCAGCAGTGGGGCCAGGGGAGGAGCGGATGAGGCGAGGGAAATTCGACCAAGTCAGTCTGGGGGAGGTGGAGCCACAGGGCGGCAAGGCTGGGGTCTGTGCCAGCGTGTGAGGAATGGGAGAACAGCAGATGAGCTCCCTCCCTCCATCTCTCCCTCCACCTCTCCCTCCATCTCCCCTCCATCTCCCCTCCATCTCCCCTCCATCTCCCCTCCATCTCTCCCTCATCTCTCCCTCCATCTCCCCTCCATCTCTCCCTCATCTCTCACTCCATCTCCCCTCCATCTCTCCCTCATCTCTCCCTCCATCTCCCCTCCATCTCTCCCTCCACCTCTCCCTCCATCTCCCCTCCATCTCTCCCTCATCTCTCCCTCCATCTCCCCTCCATCTCTCCCTCATCTCTCACTCCATCTCTCCCTCCATCTCCCCTCCATCTCCCCTCCATCTCTCCCCCATCTATCACCATCTCTCCCTCCATCTCCCCTCCATCTATCACCATCTCTCCCTCCATCTCCCCTCCATCTCCCCTCCATCTCTCCCCCATCTATCCCCATCTCTCCCTCCATCTCCCCTCCATCTCTCCCCCATCTATCCCCATCTCTCCCTCCATCTCCCCTCCATCTCCCCCCATCTCTCCCCACCTCTCCCTCCATCTCCTCTCCATCTCCCTTCCATCTCTCCCCCACCTCTCCCTCATCTCTCCCCCATCTCTCTCCCACCTCTC
>CAUYRT010098600.1:0-18087 GCA_963574885.1 Lepilemur ruficaudatus
TGTTGCCCGGGCTGTAGAGTCCCATGGCATCAGCCTAGCTCGCAGCAACCTCAAACTCCTGGGCTCAAGCAATCCTTCTGCCTCAGCCTCCCGAGTAGCTGGGACTACAGGCATGCGCCACCATGCCCGGCTAATTTTTTAGACATATTTTTAGTTGTCCAATTAATTTCTTTCTATTTATAGTAGAGACGGGGTCTTGCTCTTGCTCAGGCTGGTCTTGAACTCCTGACCTTCAGCTATCCACCAGCCTCGGCCTCCCAGAGTGCTAGGATTACAGGCGTGAGCCACCGTGCCCGGCCTCTAACAGATTACTTTTAATGTAGAATTAGATGTTGTATTTTTCTTCCACTAATCCATTCTTATCCCTGGAAACTCATTCTTTTATTCATACACTAAACAAACATTGATTGAACGTCTACAGTGCAATAAGCATTGTGTTTGGGATAGGTGTACAAATAAGAAAAATGTTCTCTGTGCTCATGGAACTCATAACTAAGTGGGGATATAGACAGTAAGCTGAAATCACAATTCAGTATGGTAAGTGCTATGCCAGAGACTTGCATAGGGTGCATTATGAACGCAGGGAAGAGCCCCATAACTTAGTTGAGGGAGGGAGATCAGAAAAGAAAAAGGTCTTGATTAAGCTGAATTCTTGAAGGATGAACGATGTTAAGTTAAGCTGCAGAAGCCCAACAGGTTATTTTAGATCAATAGTAGAGCAAAAGGAATAGAGGCAATGACATAAGGCAAGGTCTGTATACGTGGCTGGAGCATTGGTGGAGCACAGGGGTGGGAGAAGATGAAATAGAAAGGAGTCATGATGTTGACCTTGCATGCAAAAAAGTGAAAACTTTAATTTGAAGGCAAGGGGGATGTGTAGGTGGGCATTGAAGCATTTTCAAGTAGGAGTGATCAGATATTTGCATTTTAGAAAAATAACTCAGGTAGTATGTATTGGTTGGGGTGAGAGGAAGCTCTTCCTTTGAGAAGACTAGTCAGATGAAGTGCAGTAATCCAGCTGAGATAGCTAATGGAGATGGGGCATACTGTATGGGGGAAGGACACGCTTGTGGTCATGGCTTGAGCGACGCAAATGCATTTCATGTAAACCAAAATATTTGTACCCCCATAATATCCTGAAATAAAAAAAACCCAAAAATCCAAATAGCATATTAGTATATCTTTATGTATTCAGAAATAAAATTAATATTTAATATATGCCACACCTTCCTAATTAAGTCGAGAATTTTTTGCTTTACTGTAACATTTTAATTTGCATGTTGTGCTGACTTTGAGAAGGAGGCATTGCTTTGGAAACACAATATCTCTAAATGTGTCTGTCCTCAGATTCCAACTCTAAAATAGAATGTGAACTTTTTTAAATTTAAAAAAAAAGGTTTTGAGCCAAGGTACTCACAATGAGTTGCAGATGAAGAGATAGGTGTATAATTTATTAATACTTACGAGGAAGATTGTACAGGACTAGGTGGCTGATGATATTGTGAGGAGAAAATTTTCAAGGTGATGGATTTAAGAATTATTTTTAGGTGTGTGGCTTGGACAGGCAGTGTTGCCATTTACTAAGACAGCAATATAGAAGAAAAGGATTTGGAGTGCAAAATCATGAGTATGTTGAGTTTGAAGGACTGTGGAGCATAACTGGAGATGTCCAGGAGGCAATTTATGTGGAGTGCAGAAGAGACATGTAAGCTGGAAAGAGATGGGGGTGTCCTCAGAAGAGAGGAGCTATTTATAGACATGGGTGTGGTGGAGACTCTGGAAAGAGCAGAGGACAGTTGAGAGAGCACTAACACTCACATGGACACCTGGTTACCTACTATATGATCATTCCCTGGGAATGGAGCTTTGGTGGCATGTGCAAACATTTTAACCCCGTTAGAATCACAAACAAACTTCTAGCTGATATTTAAATCAATTCTCTTATTGTTTATTACGCCTATGTGCTCCTACTCTGTTTTGTGTTTTTTCCAAAATGATGAGACTAGCTGATCTGTACTTTCCTGGTAAGGCCAAAGCACATATTACTGAATTAACTTTATGGTTCTCTTCACTGCTAACCAACATCGACTTTTAAAATTCACTTATCTTTAATGATTATTGTTGCCCCTTTTATTTCCATCATCTAATGTCTGTTTTTTCTACCCCTAGAAAAATGTGAACATTGTGTCCATGTTCATTGCAACATTATTCACAAAAATCCAAGATATTGGAAACAGCCTAAATGTCCATCAATGGACAATGGATGAATGGAGAAAGAAATATATAAATATTATATATATGTATAATTATACAATGGAAAATTATTCTGCCATAAAAAGAAGGGAATCCTGCCATTTGAAACAATATGAGTGAACTTGGAAGATAAGTGAAGTAATTCATACCCAGAAAGACAAATATTGCATGATCTCATTTATACATGCAATCCCAAATAGTAAAAGTTACAGAAGCAGAGAATATAATGGTGGTCACCAGGAGCTAGGGGAGTGGAAAGTGGGTGATGTTGGTCAATGGGTACAATGTTTCAGATACACAGGATGAATAAATTCTGGGGATCTAATGTATAACACTGTGACTACGGTTAACAATACTGTATTGTATACTTGAAAACTGCTAAGAGGTAGATCTTAAGTGTCCTCACCACAAAGAAAAAAAATGTTAACTATGTGAGGTGATGGATATAGTAATCAGCTTGATTATGCTGATTATTTCATAAGGTCTACATAATGTATATTTCAAGACATCAAGTTGTACACCTTCAATAAGTACAATTTTTATTTGTAAATATACCTCAATAAAGTTGTTTAGAAATGTGAGCATTGTGATCTAATAAAGACCCAAGTCAATGCCCAATGTAATTGAAAGCATCGTTCCCAGCAAAAATATTTGTTGAGTGCCTACATTTTCCAGACACTTTTCCAGGATCTAGGGATTCAGTGGGTAAACCTTCAGACTTCGCACAGAGTCAGTGATGAGGAAGGTGTAACCTTCAGTACTAGACAGCAGAAGGGGAGAAAGTGGGAGCATATGCAGTGGGCTGGAGGTGAGGAAGAACATGTGCATTTAGCTAGAAGGGAAGAAAAACATGCTCTCTTACACCTTTCTTCTACTGTATTGTGTAGTTGCAATTTTCTCTTACTTTGCCATCTATGCATTCTTCCATAACTTTGGGCAGTACTATGTTAACTCCTTTTTATGTCAGTGCCTTTTGCATCTGTCTCTTACTGTTACTTCTTTTTCCCAGAGCCCCCATCCTGTCTCCAGTGACCCATTTTCCTAGATCTGTGAAGAGTGCAGAATGCGATGTTCCTGTAGCTCCTGCTGCTTGACACTGCAGCATTTGACCTTTCCTGGTAGCATCTGCCTAAGTACCTCATGTGATTTGCTACTCCTGTGTCCAGCTCCACAAATTGAAGATGTGAATAAAAAGGGGCATGAACTTGCTTCGAAACCACTTTCATAAGAAAGACATATGTGTGCTTTCCTTCTAGATGAAAATGATCTCAACGTGAGTCTCCATTAGTAAGACAACGGCTTTGATGAATTTCTCTACTTGGAATGGTACATAGGCATAGTTCTCTGTATAAACTTGCCTTATTTTCTCTTGGGACCAAAAGTGGTCATTTCTGTGCTGGGCGGCTGAGTGTAGCAGTTTGGGAACTTTGGGCAGAATCAAGCCATATGCTGCATGATAGGGTATGCCCAACTTCACTGACCTGCTCTTGGCCATACAGAATCTGCTGGGTGGTTCTCCCCTACCCTTGGCTATTTTACCACTTTCTGGGGGCAGAGAAGATCTTCCTACTCTTGTCCTTCCATTCTAATATAAATCTACGTCAATTCAGCATAGTAGGTGGAGCATCTGCTCTGTATAACGTACTGTGCCAAGTGCCAGAGATAATATCCAAAAAGGGTTGCTGAGTGTTTTAGAGAGGCTTATCATTTCATGGGAGATACACTTATTTACATAAATGATGACTACACGAGCATTTTGAATCTTTGCTTTGCCTTTTTATTGGATTCTTCCTGGGAGCCTTTTCAATTTTACCCGGTGGAGAGAACTAAGATCATTTCAGTCTTTCATTGCAGGAAGGCCTTCCAGCCACTCTTCCTAGAATTGCAGTCTTCTGTCCACACACATTCTCTGATTCTCTGCCCCATTTCCCTGCCAAACTTTTCTTTTCAGTATCTATCATGTAACACAATATGTATTGTACTTATTTTTCTTATCTGTTACCTGTCTTCTCCTGTGTCATGAAGACAAGCTTTATTTATTGTTGTATCCCCAGTGCCTCAGTAAATATTCATTGAGTGAATGAATGAATGGTTAAATGCATATACTCACTCTTTGAACAAATACCTAGTGTGTGCTATGTACATGGTATAAAATGGTGTATTAAATTTTCTAGAGGCAGAATGGTGAGGCAGGAGGATTGCTTGAGGTCAGGAATTTGAGGCCAGCCTGAGCAAAAACAAGATCCTATCTCTACTAAAAATAGGATAAATTAGCTGGGCACAGTGGCGCATGCTTATAATTTCAGCTACTCAGGAGGCTGAGGCAGGAGGATTGCTTGAGCCCAGAAGTTTGAGGTTGCTGTGAGCTAGGCTAATACCATAGCACTCTAGCCTGTGTGACAGAGTGAGACTCTGTCTCAAAAAAATAAATAAATAAATAAATAAAATCTAAGTTAATAAGTAAAATAAAATAATCCTACCCTCATGTAGTTTACATTTAGTGGAACAGATTGACATTAATTCAACAGTCTCATAAATATGTAATTACAAATCCTATTTGTATATCCTGCCCCTATAAGTAATCAACAACTATGGGTGACTTGTCTTTGCCCTGTGAACTTTAAATTGTCTAAATTTGTCTCTTAATCTACAAAGTAGAAAGATTTATCATCACCAGATTTTCAAAGACAGTAAAATTGAGCACTTCTTGGCAATGTTTAAGAATAATATAACACTATACTGCCCTCTTCCAGTCTGTTTAGTATGTGGAAAATTAGTTTGACAAACAAAGTCAGTATCCTACGTGATATTTATTACCTGTTACAGAATATTTATCCAATGGGATGCTACCCAGATTAAAGTGCTTAGAATGTGAGTACAGATACATTCTGAATTAATTTCTTTTCAGAGCAGCCTTTTAACAAAGGAAGTTTGGGAACTTTTAGTGCTATGATAAAAATATCAGAGTTTTCAACATCAATTTTGAATATTCTAACCCACTGAGTTTTATTGCCTCTTTAGGTAAGATAAAACCCAATCTGAACTTTCCATTTCAAAACACACATTTTTTTCAATAAGTACCTTCAGTATTTTACTCGTTATTATAAAGGTAACTGTAAGTTCTTTAATTTAAGATTGAGTTTTTAGGGGAAGATATAATATGAGTTTTGCAGAATTATTTAAAAAGTGCACTAATGAGCAACTGCTCAAGTTCCTCTTACATTCATTTGACAAGGAATATAAATAATATTTGAAATTTTCGTCCACGATTAACCTCAATACTGTAATGGTACTTCCTATTCATTCCCTGTAATAAGCAATCTTCCAAGTAATAGTGGTAAATAAAGTTGTCATATATATTGACAGTAATAACTAAACTATCACTACCCACAGACACCCCTCCCTTCTCCGAATTTTAGGATTGCAGCATTAACATAGCACATTTTTTTTTAGATCTAAGTACATACCAGCTGCAGTCTTTTAAAGTCTCATATCATTTTGTTAGCACAATGCCTGCCTACGTGAGCAAAAACATGGGAACTGCATCCTAATGCTGTTGACAAGATTTTTTATTTTCATGATTACTTCTCTGCCTTTTTTTATTTTGCCTGCAGGCAAAGGTTGGCATACATGTCAAGAGAATGTTCTCCAGCTGGGGCCTGCAGTACAGAGAATTGTATATACCAGAGGGCTCATGGGACTCTAGGCAGATTATTATGGTAATATTGGAGGCTGTTGTCCTCTCCCTCCCACAGCTGGGCCGCCTCTCTCATTGTAAGTATTGAAGCAATATGTTTTGCAAATTATACGTTGGGAACAACAGGGACCCAGTAAAGTGAGGAAAAAGAGAAACATTGCAAAATGTTGTCTTTAATATTATATTTTTCTTGTTCATCAAGCAAAATAAATTAAAGCTTTAATTTTTTTTAATTAAATGAGGATCATATATTGAAAAAGAGCTGTAAGAGTAAAAACTTAATATTGATTTTATTGAGTGAGTTTTAAGAAAATATCGTTACAGAGAAATTAGACAGTAGCCTGATTCAAGAGAATCATGGTAAGATTACATAATAGCCTTTATTATGGATTTCAAAAATCCTTTTGAGTCCAATGAAACTGGGTTAGCAAAAATTGCACAAAAAATATCATTTTAATTAGTGCTAATGTGATCTCGTCATGGTCCAGCTGTTTCATGCAGGATGAAAATGTGTTACTTTATTAGATATGCATCTTAGAAAAATGTCACTTCTGATTTCAAACATTTGTTATTAAAGTACATTTTAATACAATAGTAGAGCAACATGATTGATTTATCGAAATGAAGCATTAGTGAAATTCAGGCGAAAAGGCTTAAAAGCCTTCTTAATTGAGGAAGAAATGTTTTCCTTCTGTCTAGCCTTCCTTTCTGGGAACATTAATAACAAAACGAGTCATATTTCTATTGTGCCTTTTGAAGACATATTATGTAAGAGAGAGTTAAAATGTCACTAATTCACAAATTAGCACTTTTATAGTGCACAAAGTATCCCTTGTAATATAAAGTTGTAGGCTAATTTTAACAAATGCTATGCTGTTTCAGTTTTCAATAATGAATTTAAATTTATTTAACAGCAAACATTTCCATGTTTCTCTTGGTGGAAAATCTACAACTCATTCTTTCGGATTCGGCTTTCACTATTTTAGCTAGTTTTAACTTCTCCATTCAGATATGAAATCCTATACCCCTAGAAAAAGAGCTACATTCTGATTAAAAAACTTAGGGGTATGGTTCAAATCCTTCCCTGAAATTCTTATTTGATTTAGCAATATAGAGCCTTCTCACACAAGATAATAATATTAAGTACAGTGCATTTATTTATAATATGTCTTCTATTTCTTAGCTGCAAACCTATAAAACATTTCACCATGTGAAATCCTGTGCCAGACTGATATATTTATCTACTCTATTTATTTGATATCATGCCAGTATATTTTAGCTTGCTATTGATAGGGATGGTCACATATAATTTACTCCCCTCAGCTAGATATTCATTTAGGAGAAATTTAGTAAATAAAAGGCTGGTAGGAAGTGATGTTCAGCATAAATGCCAGCCTCTATGATCTTCTACTGAATTATAGCTATCATTTGGAAGTGGTAGCAGAGAGGGGGAAAAAGCCAGCGATTCTCTATTGTTTTTCAGCATTTTTTCTGATTATTCCAATCACTGTCTCAGTGTTTTAGTCAAAAAGAGCACAGATACTCAACTTGATTGATGCTATCAGGGAACTTATTTGCCTATTTCAAGATTCCACTGCATGGTGCAAGACAGCTCTGTTTTACCTTTGAACTCTTCTTGTTGCATGGACTCAAGCAAGTTTACTCCTTTGAAAATCTGATACTGAACAAAAAGCAACTTTTGATTTTATAGAATAGGCCCTTTTCTCAAAGATTCTTTCCTATGCATGCTTGGTGTAAGAGAGCCTTTATATGTAACACAATTTTTTAATGAGCCTGTTTAAGCTATTAAGTAACCAATCCTTTTGAATGGGGTCAGGAAAAATATATCTTTTTTTCTGTAGATAACGTCACAGTGTAGTGAATGGTAGTAATTAATATGAATTTCTGTTGTAATTTTACTGGTGAGAGAATGTTGGCATGGTGAAGCCATAAGAAAGAAATAGAGGCTTGCTTCCCTGTTTCTTTGGACTTACTGATCCTTGTATTCCACACCCAGCATGTGCTCCCCTAATCATGGTGGGTGAAATAATATTCCACGCTAGATATACTCTTCTTATTTTTGCTTTACATTTTTAGCAACATTGAAGCATAATTTTTGAGTGATATTTTTCATATATTGAAAATGTCAGTTTCTGTCGGATTGCCAAGTAATACTAGCCTCAAAGCCAAAGAAAATAAAGACCAATCATGGCTGCAGGATATTTTTCTCTCTTTCCACCACTACTTAGAGATATGTATAGATTAAAATGGATCCAGACTCAAGTTTGGATTTCTATGATACAAAAGACGAGAATCCCATAATGCAAAGATACTATCAAGAGCTTAGAGGGCAATGGAGGGGGGTCACAGTAGCTCTCAGTACTTGCAAAAGGGGAGGGTGGCTCTGTGGGCTGCCAAGCAAATACCTGGTGGCTCTCAGGGCTGGTATGGCACTTTTGGGGATACTCATGAAATTCAATATGCTCAACTCCCATTAATACATTTTTTTTGAATGAATGCCTACTGCATACAAAGGTGTGGGTTATGCACCATAGGGGTTCAGATGAAAATGAAAATATAGTTTTTGCCCTCAGAGGAGCTTATAATTTTGTTAGAGAGACAAATAGCCATAACTGAAATGAAGCATAGGCTAAACATTGCCAGGTTTTGAGTGAGTGGCACGTGGGCAGGGTTGTTACCATGGGCAGGGATATCTGGCCAGGGTTCCTGTGGAACAGCGGATAGGAACATCCACTTCTGGGGAAAAGTGAATGAAGCTGGCTGAGGGGCTGATGTGGGAATGTGAGGAATTGTTTCAGTGGAGAGTTTCTCAGCATCAAATGCAGAATCTCTATTCACTCGTTGATTTAAAGGGCAATTTAGTGAGACGTGTTGGTGGGCACATTCTCCCAGAACATCATTTCTACAAGAATATTGAAATGTATGGATGGGCTGAAGGCTGATTTTCCAGGCCTAGGAAATTAACAAATCATTTATATTTCAAATTATTTTAAAGTCTTGGGACAGTTTTTTTCCATGGCCAAATTCATCTGGAAAAATGTACTTGGCTCCATGCAGACAGATTCAGATAGTAGAGCTTGGTGTTTTCTCCATCATTTATTCAATATAATTTCCTTTGGCCAAAGTAAAATATTTTCTTAATGAACACTGGTGACTCCCACATACATAAATCCTTTCACAGTCTAAGGAATATTGAAGAATGCTAAAGCAGTCCAGAAAAACACCCAAGGAAATGCCAACAAAATTTTGCCAATAGTTCTTGCAAATAAAGGATCTACCTAACTGTTTTTAGAGACCTGCAAATATATTAGGTCATTAAATATGAAATGTCTGATTTCGAATCAAAAGTATAGTTTATTATATATCAAACAAGAAGCAGTACAATTAATCTAGGTATGCACCTAAACTATCCACACAGCTTTGCCATCTTAAGGGTAGCTTGTTTATGCCAGCAGCAAAGAAGCCTGGACAGCAAATGGCGATGAAATCACAAAAGGAGTTTTCCCACAGCTTGTTGAGAATTGAATAATTTTTCCTGTAAGAAATGGTCCAAAGCCTGGAAGAAGCGTGCCTTAGTTGGTGCAGGGTCTGGTGAATACAGTGAAGAACAGAGTTTCCAAGTCCAGCTGCTGTAGTTTGAGTGGCATTGTTTGTGTGACATGTGGTCGAACGTTGGCTTGCAAGGGGATTGGCCTGTCTCTATTGACCAATCTCGGCTGCTTAATCACAAGCATCCTCATCATTTCATCAAGTTAGGTGCAGTGGACATTGGCTGTAATGGATTGACCAGGTTTCACGAAGTTGTGGTGGATAATACCAGCACTGGACCACCAAACAGACACCATTAGATTTTTTTGGATGAATATTCAGTTTTGGACTGTGTTTTGGCTCTTCATCTTTATCCAACCATTGTTTTTTAACAATTATGTTAGTCATCATGTTGTACATTAGATCTGTAGACTTATTCTCCTCCACATCCGTAACTTTGAATCCTTTGACCTATGTCTCCCAATTTCCTCCCCACCCCACCTCTGGTAACTACCATTTTATTCTCTATTTCTATGTATTTGACTTTTATTTCTTTAGATTCCACATATAAGTGAGATCATGCAGCATTTTTCTTTCTGTGTCTCTTAGCATAATGTCCTTCAGGTTCATCCATGTTGTGCTCAATGACAGGGTCTCTTTTTTTTTAAGGCCAAACAATATTTCATTGTATATCTATAGTCATACCTTGCTTAAGGATAGGGATAACTTATTGCTCCTAGGCTACAAACCTGTATAGGATGCTACTGTACTGAATACTGTAGGCAATTGTAACACACTGGTAAGTACTTTTGCATCTAAACAGAGAAAAGCTACAATAAAAATACAGTGTAAAAGATAAATAAAATATTAGTACATCTGTATAGAACACTTACCATGAGTAGAGCTTGCAGGACTGGAAGGTGCTCTGGGTGATTCAGTGAGTGAGTGGTGAGTGAATGTGAAGGCTAGAACATTACTGTGCACTACTTCACTGTGGATTTTATAAATACCATACATTTAGGCTACACTAAATTCCTTAAAAACATCTTATTTCTTCAATAATAAATTAGCTTATCCTATTATAATATTTTTACTTTATAAACTTTGAAATTTTAAAAAACTGTTTGACATTTTCATCATAACAGTTAGTTTAAAACACAAACACATTGTACAGCTGTAGCAAAACATTTTCTTTCTTTATATCCTTATTCTATAAGCTTTTCTTCTATTTTTAATATTTTTTTTTTACTTTTTAAACTTTTTTGTTAAAAACTAAGACAAACACACACACACACACTAGCCTAGGCCTACACAGGGTCAGGATCATCAATATTACTCTCTTCCACCCCTGTTTCTTGTCCCATGGGTGCGAGGATCTTTTATACATATTATTGTTTTTAGTTCCCACAATACTGTTATGGAGGTTTCTGTCTTATTTTTCCATTCTGTAGATGGGTAAATAAACTCAAAGAGGTTTATGACTAACTGGAGATGGCTCAGGAGTTGAGGGACAGAGTGGAGATTGAAACCTCTGCATCCCAGCTACCTCCATGGTGCCCCACGCTGGTTCTGTATGCTGCCTGTTGAGATTCTCATGAAGCTTCCTCAATATTCAGTTTATATGGCCTTAGGGAGTTATCTTTTACCAATAACATAAGAGATACCTAATTAGAAAGAAAAGTCTATGGATGCTAACATTGTACAATACACTCAAACTCCTTTGAATTGCTCTGCCATTATTAGCATAGCTATGTAAAGGTTGAGTGGGTGTGTGCCAATAGATACATGTAGAGAAAAGTTTACACCACATTAAAGACATTGAAACTGGATCTACATGTAGTTTATGAAACTATAGAGAAGCCAAAGGGCAGTGTAAGGACCACAGTCAGGAATGTGTATGAAGGACGATGTCAATGCTACCCATCCAACCCTGCCAACCTCTATCAATAAAACATTAGTTCACAATACAGCATAGTGGTTAAAGAAATGGGCTCTAGAGTCAGGGTATCTGGGTATAAATCTGCCTGATGTGAGACATCAGGCAAGTTGTTTATATTTCCTGAGCTTTATTTTCCCCATCTGTAAAATGGGAATAATGGTAGAGTTATCCTGAAAAGGTTGTTGTGAAGATTGAATGCGATGGTTCATAAAAAACTTTTAGGGCAGTGCCTGGCACATGTTAGCTTTTGTTAGCATGTTTCATAAATGTTGCTCATGTTAAACAAAAACCAAGATCAGTGGCCGGACATAGTAGCCCCTCAAAGACGTTAGCTGAACATAGGCTATATCATTCTTGTTTCCCTACCTTTGGAGGTAGTGTGTCTTTTGATAGTTCCACTTTTGTTCCCTCCATCTGTTTGAAGATTGACCTGACATTAGTCATGTTACTACATAGAAATTCTTTTTTAGAGACTGGGTAGATCCTGTCTTATGCATAGGAACTGTTGTTTGTTGGAGACGGGAGAATAGGTTGTGGGGTAGGGGGAGAAGAGAAGAAGGGAGGAGGAGGAGATTCTTTCAGCTGTAGTTCTAATGCCTGAGCGTGGACTGTCCCATCTAACTGGTTCTCCTCACCTTCCCCTTCACCCTCACTCTCACCTTGGTGTTTACTTTTTGCTTTAAGATACCCAGATACTGGGGAACACTGTCTTTTGTCTTCTACGCTCAGAGTCTCAGCTCGCCCTGATTCAGTTCCTGTCACTCACCTCCCTGCCATGCACACTGCCTTTTCCTTGGAAGTGTGTGTGTGTGTGTGTTTGTGTGTGTGTGTAGAGGGGGTCCTTTTTAAACTTGGAACCTTTAAAAACCAAGGTGTAAATAAGTAAGTCAGCTAAAGTAATTAAATGAGTGTAATTTAGAGCCAAAATTTCTGTAGGTGGAAATTAGGACCTTTCAAATAGTGTTTTTTTCCTTTGAAAAGTAGAAACTTGAGGAAAGCTACTGAGTGTTTGGGAGTCATCAGAATCCATATAGGGAGATTTTTCAAAGCATATAGTCTTTGCCCCCCTGATCTCCTAGCAATTCTGACGACCCCCCTCCCTTTCTCACCCCTTCCTTCGCATTACTAAAAGTAAGAGATAGAAATGATGGCGTGTGTGTGTTTGAGTGTAAGTATGTGTACATATGTGTGTATATTTTTAAATCAATATTTTTAATTCTTTCCATAAATTATTGAAAAATGACCAAATGATTTTTCTCCCTTTAAAACTGTGGTCTCCAATCCCTGGCTGTGGACTGGTACCAGTCTATGACCTGTTAGGAACCAGGCTGCACAGCAGGAGGTGAGTGGCAGGTGTGTGAGCAAGGCTTCATCAGTATTTACAGCTGCTCCCCATCGCTTGCATCACTGTCTGAGCTCCACCTCCTGTCAGATCAGTGGCGACATTAAATTCTCACAGGAGCATGAACCCTACTGTAAACTGAGCATGCAAGGGATGTAGGTTGCACGTTCCTTATGAGAATCTAATACCTGATGATCTGAGGTGGAGCTGAGGCAGTGATGCTAGTGCTGGGGAGTGGCTGAAAATCCAGGTTATCATTAGCAGAGAGGTTTGACTGCACAGAGACCATAATAAATCAATTGCTTGCAGACTGATATCAAAACCCTATCAGTGAGTGGCCAGTGACAATGTAATAATAATAGAAATAAAGTACATAATAAATGTAATGTGCTTGAATCATCCTGAAATCCTCCTCCTCCCCCCCCTGCCCCCCAGTCCAGGGAAAAATTGTCTTCCATGAAACCAGTCCCTGGTGCCAAAAGTTTGGGGACCACTGCTTTAAAATCTCTGAATGAATTTAGCTTTGTGTAACCAGGTTTTGCTGTGTCAGAGGCTTTTCTGCAGGAAGAATTAGTAGCAGGATTTCTTAATATCTTAAAATTATATTTTGAAATTGGTACTTGCAATATTTGGATAATTTTTTTCTGTAGCTACTATTGTAAGAAAAAAAATTATTTGTTCTTTCACATTCATGACAATTCTGAGCATAGTCAACATGGGATTAAATAAAAGAAGATTTCTAACTGCTCCAAAATTCCTGTTATATGTGCTCTATGATAAAGTTTCTTGAGGGACTTTTGTTTGCTGATTATTTATCAATTTTATTTCTCTATGTATTGTGTGGTGCATTACTGCTATTATTATTGTTTATTTCTACATCACCACTGAAGACAGTATTGCATTTTCTTTTGCTAGATTTTTTTCTTTTGTCTAGCATGAACAGCATCAAAATTTAAATATTTATGGCAGAGATCATTTTAAGAGGTATTGTTCTTTTCCTCCTAACCATTTCTAACAGGAGATTTTACAGGAAAACAATATGAGAAAGTTAAGATAATATTTGTCTTTATTGGTGTTTTCATGCTGTTTTCTGGTTGATTTATATCATTATTTAATGCCAAAATGTGAGACCTGATAAAATAATAATGCAAAATGCTGTATTCTTCCTTGGCTTTTATTGTATCAATTTGTATTGAAAATACATAAAATATTTAAAAAATAATAATGCAAAAATTAATTAGGTCTGATGAACACTGGGGTGTTAATCTAGACAGTGCTTGAATAACTGTTTTGGTTCTGAGGAAAGTGTACTGTTGATTTGGAAAAAATGAAGACTTGGTATAAGAAAGACTAAAATATCAACTGTCATCCCTCACCCCCAAGTGTTTTAATTTTTCTTCAAGAATCCCATGGAGGCTTTATGAGTTTGTCAAAGTGGTTGTTAGTAGGCAGAGATTAATCAACAAGTGTTTATTGCAGACAATTTGCCAAGTGCTCTTATCGGCATTATCTATTAAATATGAAATGTCCGATTTCGAATCAACATTGTAGTTTATTGTATCTCAAACAAGAAGCAGTACAATTAATCTAAGTATGTGCCTAAACTATCAACACAATTTTGCCACCTTAGTGGTAGCTTGTCCAGTAGCAAAGTACCAGTAGCAAAGCCTGGAGAGCGAGTGGAGATGAAATCGCAAAAGGTGTTTTCCACAGCCTGTTGAGATTTGAATATTTTTTCCTTCCAAGAAGGGGTCCAAAGCCTGGAAGAAGTGGTAGTCAGTTGGTGCAAGGTCTGGTGAATACAGTGGAGGACAGCGAGTTTCCAAGTCCAGCGCCTCTGTAGTTTGAACAGTGTTGTTTATGCGGCATGTGGTTGAGCATTGTCTTGCAGGAGTATTGGCCTGTCTCTAGTGACCAATTTTGGCTGCTTAATCACAAGCATCCTCATCATTTCATCCAACTGGTTGCAGTAGACATCCACTGTAATCGAGTGACCAGGTTTCATGAAGCTGTAGTGGATAATACCAGCACTGGCCCACCAAACAGACAATATTAGCTTTTGTTGATGAATATTTGGTTTTGGACTATGTTTCAGCCATTGTGCCAAATGCTTGTGATTGTCAAAAAGCATCCATTTTCATCACACATAACAATACAGTGTAGAAATGGTTCACCTTTATGTCATGACAGCAAAGAAAGGCAAACTTTGAGATGCGTTTTCTTCTGATGCTCGTTTAATTCAAGCAGTACCCATCTATCCAGCTTTTTTACCTTGCAAATTTGTTTCAAATGGTCCGATATTGTTGGAATAGTGACGTCAACCTTGCTGCTAAGTCACATGTAGGTTGAGATGAATTCGCTTCCACTACAGCTTTCAGCTCATCATTATCCACCTTGGTCTCAGGTGAAAATGAGCTCACGTGGCACATTTTCAATATTAAAATCAACAGAATGAAACTTCTCAAACCATTGACATAATTTGTGTTCATTATTCACATCCTTCTCAAACATATTTCGAGCTGTCTGCACTGCATTGGTTCCACAATGGAACTCACATTAGAAAATAACTCAAATTTTTTACTTATTCAGGGTTTCTCAAAAATTGATCTAAAAATGCAAAAGATAATCACAAACCAAAATATGCCTTTGAAAGACTGAAGATGTACCTTCACAATAAAAATAAAACAAGAAGTGTCAAAGTGAAATGTCGGAGATATCGATTGTAAAACTTAATACTTAAGAAAATCGGACATTTCATACTTAATAACCTAATACAGTCCTCACACCAACACTGAAGTTAGAACTGGACTCACCTTGACATGAGTACCCATGAATCCCATGGCGAATTATTAGCAGAGCCACATTGCAGATTCTGAAATGTCTCCTCCTACTTGGTAGCAGGGCCTGTGCTATGTATGAATATTGCCTATTATTTTATGATACAGAATTGTCACATCAATTCTGTAAAGTGATATTGCTATGCTTATTGAGAGATGATCAGATCAAAAATTAATAAGGTCAAGAATCTTGCCTAACACCACACAGTTTGTGGTATAAGAGTTGAAACTGAGGCATGTCTGATTCTAATACCTGCATTAAAACTTCATGCTGCCTCAGTGTCCTTTTCCACAGGTCCTAAAATGAACCTTGTATGTACCATCCATGTTTAATTCTTCCAGTCAGCCATTATATACCAACAGTTCTCAGATCAACAGTAAGAATTATTAAAGGCATGTGAGATAGCACTTTTCATATGGGATAAATGGGCATTAGATTTGAGATGTTTTGAAATTTTATTTTTGCCTATTAAAAAAATACCAAAGAAATTCTTTCAAGATCTATGTAGTAAGGCATATTAGTAAGCATATGTAATGGTACATTTTCTCAGCTAAAGCAAAAGAAACACTTAGGCTGTGAAAGAGGAATGCAAATTAGTAATTACCACCATTTATCCTGCATCTGCAGGATACAGGCTAGGGACCATGGAAGGCTACATAAAGAATGTAACATAAAATCCTTGTCATTAGTGGTACTTATAATCCAATTGAGTAAACTGAATCTATATGTGTGTTCACTTAATGTATCATATACCACAATAGAAATCCTGCTCTTATTTGGGCATTTTATAATTGCTATATCCTTGGTAGAATAATCGTATTGAATATCTATAATTAGGGAATTTTAAATAACCAAAAAAAAAATACTCTGCTTCTAGTCCATATAGAGTAACAGGGATTGGATTTACCCTATCACCTGATACCAAATAAACCAGACAAAATATTTGAAACAACAAAGGACAATGATCCTTGAGAGACAGAAACAAATAAGGTGAGCTCTATAATTTTTCCAGCTAACTACATGGAGAGTTTCCAGGCATGGCTCAAAAAAGAACTCAGACTGTAACTGGAAAACTCCCCAAATTGAGGAGATGGAGCTATAAGTCCGGGGAGAAGAAGGCAGCTGGAGTTCACAGAATAGAGTACTTGAGAAAGAACCCCAGAGATCTGGAGAGTGTCCCTCTTGAGTATTCAGCTGAATGCTGATCATTACATGAACGCAAGGAAACTACACAGTTTCCACAGCTGAGGAAAGGTCCATCTGAAAGAATTAGAGAAAAGAATGCCTGAAACCCACACAAGGGTTAAGGCTAGTGCCTGTTACCACCAGTCAGACTAGAAAACATTATAATTCATGGAACATTGGGTAGGTTACTCAGAAGGGATTTATCTCAGTAGTGGGGAATAATTAGTACTACACTAAACAAAGCTCTGATCCTAACTAACAAATATTAAAAGCAAGGCCTCAAAAGATCAGACTGTTTTCAGGTGACTTAACTGCATCCCAGAACAAATCTCAAGAGTATTTAATATTTATAGGAATACAAAATATCCAGAATTTAATCTGGTAAAATTTATAATGTCTGCCACCCAATTAAAGATCACCAGGCATGTAAAGAAGTGGGAAAATATTATCATTAATGAGAAGAAAAATCAATAAATCAAAACAAACTCAGAACTCACATAAATGTTAGAATAACAAAAAAGGACATTAAAATAATTTTTATAACTGCATTTCATATTTTCAAAAAATTAAGTGGGGACATGGACTATATAAAATAGGGCTCAAATTGAACTTTTAGAGATAAAAACTACAGAGTGTGAGATAAAAACGTGCTGCATTGGATTAATGGCAGATTAGACATTGCAAAAGCAAAGATGGGTGAGGCCATAAAATTAGAAATTATCGAAAAGGAAACCCAAAGAAAAAAAATAAGTTTTTAAAAATGAAATGAGGCGGGGTGTGGTGGCTCACACCTGTAATCCTAGCACTCTTGGAGGCCAAGACGGAAGGATCACTTGAGGGCAGAAGTTCAAGACCACTCTGAGCAAGAACAAGACCTAATCTCTACTAAAAATAGACAAAAATTCGAAGTGAGGTGACACAAGACCAGAAGAATGGGCTCCATATGTACTCGCCATCAAATTGATACTGACTGATTAACACTACAGTGCTCAAAGGGTGGTGGTGTTCACCAGGGATTTGGGGATTGGCGAGGTAGACTCACATCTGAGGGATGTAGTGGGCACTGTGGAGGGGAGGAGAATGCTTGAATTGTAGTTGGGGATGGGAATTAGGGGTCTCAATAGGGGGAAGGAAATCTTCTAAAACTGATTTATGTGAATAGCTGTACAACTTGATAAATTTACTAATAATCATTTAATTGTATACTTAAAATGGAGTAATGGCATGGTATGTAAATTATACTTCAATAAAGTTGTCTTAAAAAAATAACAATAGAAAAAGAAA
>CAUYRT010098602.1:0-13761 GCA_963574885.1 Lepilemur ruficaudatus
GAGACAGAGTCTCACTCTGTTGCCCGGGCTAGAGTGCTGTGGTGTCAGCCTATCTCACAGCAACCTCAAACTCCTGGGCTCAAGTGATCCTCCTGCCTCAGCCTCCCAAGTAGCTGGGACTACAGGCATGAGCCACCATGCCCGGCTAATTTTTTATATATATATATATATATATATATATATATATTTTTTTTTTTTTTTGAGACAGAGTCTGGCTCTGTTGCCTGGGCTAGAGTGCCGTGGTGTTATCCTAGCTCACAGCAAACTCAAAGTCCTGGGCTCAAGCAATCCTTCTGCCTCAGCCTCCCGAGTAGCTGGGAGTATAGGCATGCGCCACCATGCCCGGCTAATTTTTCATATATATATTTTTAGTTGTCCAGATAATTTCTGTCTATTTTTAGTAGAGACGGGGTCTCACTCTTGCTCAGAGCTGGTCTCGAACTCCTGACCTTGAGCAATCCACCCGCCTTGGCCTCCCAGAGTGCTAGGATTATAGGCGTGAGCCATCTTCTTCTGCTATGATATATTCCTCACGAACTTACTCTCCTTTTGCACTTGTATTAATTTTCCTTAGATATTTGGTCTCTTCAACCAAATTGTGTTTAAAGAAATAAAAAATTTAGCCTTGCTTCTTTGGCTTCCCCACAGCACACAATAAATAATAAATGGTTGGCTGGGTGCGGTGGCTCACGCCTGTAATCCTAGCACTCTGAGACGCCGAGGCAGGTGGATCACTCAAGCAGGAGTTCAAAACCAGCCTAAGCAAGAGTGAGACCCCATCTCTACTAAAAATAGAAAGAAATTAATTGGCCAACTAAAAATATATAGAAAACAAAAATTAGCTGGGCATGGTGGCGCACACCTGTAGTCCCAGGTACTCGGGAGGCTGAGGCAGAAGGATCGCTTCAGCCCAGGAGTTTGAGGTTGCTGTGAGCTAGGCTGACGCCACAGCACTCTAGCCTAGGCAACAGAGTGAGACTCTGTCTCAAAAAAAACCCAAAATAATAATAAGTACTTGATGTCATTTAGAATACACAGTTAATTAGCTTATTCAACAGATAAAGGTACTACCAATATCCTAAAATTTGGAAATGCTTATCATCTGACCCTCTTCCCCAACTGTGTGCTGAGCACAGAATTTCCAATGGATCTGAGCACAGTCTAGCAGGGAAGACAGACAGATATAAACTTGTCATCTTGACTTACGCGATCATGGTAGAGGTGTGCGTGGTCCATTGTGGGAGCACAGAGAAAGGACGATCATTTCAACCTTTGAAAGTTAAGATGTCTTCTCAAAGCAGGTGACCTTGGCAGAGTGTTGAGGTTTAGAAGTTTGTAGGGCAGTGTACATAGGAAGGCCCAGGCAAAGGGAATAGTATACGAAAATTTCATCTGACTACATATGAAAGTCATATGTAGAAAGTCATACACAGAACACTGTGTGTACTTCTTTGTAGTGTCCACCTTGTGACAAGACCTGGGTTAGGTGCTGGGACTACAGGATGAGCAAGGGAAGGCCCCTCTCATATGGAATGTGGCAAGGCTGGAGAGTGAGAAGTAGCTCTTTATGACTGGAGTGTAGGAGGCATATGGGGCAAGACAAGAGATAACACTGGAGAAGTAGGCAGGAGGTCAGATTGTGAAGGCTTGAACTAATGGCAGTTATAGAGAGGATAGAGAGGAGGGGATGGATTGAATGGAATCAATGCATATTTAAGGGGTAGAAGTAGTAGAACCTGGGGACCAATCTGATGTAAAAAATAAGGCAAAAGACTGAATATTGATCCTTAGATTGCTAGAAAGATAGTGACATTCTCCTCCAGAACTGGAGTCGGCAAACTTTTCCTATAAAGGATCATATGATAAGTATTTTGGGCTTTATAGGCCATATGGTCTCTGTCTCAAGTACTCTGTCTTTGTAGCTTAAGAGTAGCCATGGATAATATATAAATGAATGGGTGTGGCTGTGTTCCAGTAAAATTTTATTTACAAAAACAATAGGCAGGCCAGATTTGACTCACAGGCTATAATTTGCTACTCCCCCTGCTCTAGAATAGTAAATACAGGAGTAGGGACAGATTTTTGATAGGGTGGGACAGGGAAAATAGTGAACTCAGCTTTATTCATACTAAGTTTCAGATGGACTGTGGAACATTCTGGTAGATTTTTTTCACAAGCAGTTAGCCTTTGGGTCTGGAGACTGGGAAAAAATCCAAGAGAGAGATTTAAGAGTCATTCATGTGTAAGTGGAAGCTTGAAGTGGATGTTTTTGTGGAGCTGCTGAGATGAGGCTACCCTGGGAATGGGTTAAAGTGAAAAGAAGGCCAAAGACTTAACCCAGAGGAGTCTAGCAGTTAAGGAAGGACCTGTGGATAGAGAGAAGAAACAGCCAGAAAAATATGAGGATTACCTTTGAAGGAGAGAGAATCATGTCCTGGAACCTAACAAAAGGAGGTTTCTCAAAGAACAACACGGTCATCAATATCAAATAGGTCAGGGAAAATAATAGCTGGAAGTGTCCATTGCATTTGAAAGTAAGGATGCCACTGGTGAACCAAATGACAAGAATTTTGGTAGAATGGCAGGGATCCCTGAGTGTAATGGCCTTGGGAGTCAATAGATGGTGAGAATTATAGGCAAGATGTGTAGGCTTTTTTCTTTTTTAAAAAAATAAAGGGAAAGACAAAGCCAGTAGCTACAGAGGAGTCAAGAAGCTTTTTGTTTTGGTTTCATTTTTAAAATATTATTGTTTTAGGGCCGGGCGCAGTGGCTCACGCCTGTAATCCTAGCACTCTGGGAGGCCGAGGTGGGCGGATCGCTCAAGGTCAGGAGTTCGAAACCAGCCTGAGCAAGAGCGAGACCCCGTCTCTACCAAAAATAGAAAGAAATTAATTGGCCAACTAAAATACATAGAAAAAATTAAAATGGTGGCGCATGCCTGTAGTCCCAGCTACTCGGGAGGCTGAGGCAGAAGGATCGCTTGAGCCCAGGAGTTTGAGGTTGCTGTGAGCTAGGCTGATGCCATGGCACTCTGGCCTGGGCAACAAAGTGAGACTGTGTCTCAAAAAAAAAATTGTTGTTTTAGTGGAACAGACTTAAGAATATAAACATGTTCAGAAAAGGCACTAATGGAATAGTTGAATATAGAGAAGTGAGGTAATAGGTAGAAGAGCATTCTGGAAGAGATGGCTGGGAGTACCTGGGAGTTCAGGAAATCACTAACCCTGAACAGCAGCTGATATTATTTTCCCCTTTCCCCTTAGGCTGAACCAGAGACTCTTCTGAACACAGCCTGTGCTCCTGCCCAGGAACACCCTCTGCCCAGTGATAGCACCTTCTTGGGAAGCATCTTTACGGCAGCGGCAGATGAAGGTTAAAGGCCCTGGGATGTGGGGTGGGAAAGTTGTGACCCTGCTCTGGATATCTTCAGCTGTTGAAGATGCCCACCATCAGGCCTACCTCTCCCTGGCTTCGATTATGGCAGACCCCTGACTGGGTCACCAGAGGGGCCCTCTCCCATGATTGATTTTTGTTTTAGAGCCAGAATCAGCTCCTGTGCCCTTGCTTGGAAGTGACAAGAGTGCTTTCACCCGAGTAGCATCAGTGGTTTCCCTTCAGCCTACAGGTTAGGATGGGCTCCAGGGATCCTGCCTCATTTCTAGAAAATCTGGTGGTGATGAGTAAAGACAAAAGCAGTGAGAAGTGCTTTGCTCTAAAAACCTCAATTCTACTTGGGCTCATTTTATTTTTGCCTTTTGGGATCTGCAGTGTTCCGGATGTTCAAATCCTATGGGTGGAGAACATGAATAAGAGTTGTGGAAATGATGGCTATACATTCCTTCCTTCTAGGGAAGGGCTATACCTCTATCTGGGACTTTCTCTTTCAGAGACCCCAGGCATGGAGAAGAGCCTGGCAGAAATGCGTGCTATCACTCTTGAACTTCAGAGCCTTTGTTCTCTGCTACATGAGTCTAAAGAAGAAGCCATCAAGACTCTGCAGCAGAAAATGTGAGTGGGATGCAGTCTTGGTGACAGAGGGACAGTGAGACAGCTTCTTATGCCAAGGGCCCAGCTGGCCCCTGAGAGGACAGGAATGATGCTAAATTCTTCCCTCCCCTAGTTGTGATCTGCAGGATAGGCTGCAGACCCAGGAAGAACAGTATCAAGAAGCCCAGAAGGCAAAGGAAGCAGACATAGAGAAGCTGAACCAGGCTCTGTGCTTGCGCTACAAGGTGAAGGAGGGGCCTAGAAGTGGGGCGATGAAGAACTGGGGCAGCCCTACTGGTCCACTGGGACCCACTCTCTCTTCAGGAATCTGGGTGGCAGCGATTTTCCAACTACTGCCCTAGTTTTGCCCTTCCTGGGGTCACACATTTCACATATTTGGGAATCAGCTATGGGCTGACCTATCTTCCCAGGGAGACCCAGGAGAGAAGTTAGGAATTCTAGCAGAACTCTCCCAACACTGCAATGTGCCTTGCCTGACTTGGCCCTGGAGGCAGAATTGGAGTGGTATTGACTGGTCCTACCTGGGCTGAGCATGGGTCAGGCACTCTCTCCACTCTCTTGGCAAGGGCTGCAAAGAATCCAGTTCTCCCTCAGTGTCTTCTCACCTCCTTTTCCTTCTCAGAATGAAAAGGAGCTCCAGGAAGTGATACAGCAGCAGAACGAGAAGATCCTAGAGCAGATAGACAGGAGTGGCGAGCTCATAGTAGGTTCATCATGATGCCCAGCCTCTGCCCTTTGGGATCACTGGTGGCCAGGATCCCAAATATGAGAAGTAGATATCCTGGTCTACCTTTGTTCACCACATGGGATAAGTAGGATAGAGAGAACCTTTGAGGGTTATTGGATACCTCTCCATTCTCACTCCCAGAGCCTCAGAGAGGAGGTGACCCAGCTCACCCGCTCACTTCGCCGTGCAGAAACAGAAACTAAAGTGCTCCAGGAGACCCTGGCGGGCCAACTGGACCCCAATTGTGAGCCCATGGCCACTAACTGGATCCAGGAGAAAGTGTGGCTCTCCCAGGAGGTGACTCAGAGTTAACAGAGGAGCTGGGCAGGTGGTGGGGACTCCAGGCTTTGCCTCTATTGATCTGGACATATCTATAGGTGGACAAGCTGAGGGTGATGTTTCTAGAAAAGAAAAATGAGAAGGAAAAACTCATGGTCAAGTTCCAGAGCCATGTAAGAATTTCCATGTCATTCCCCTGCCATTTCCTACCATGACTAGCTGCCCTGTCATGTCTCCCCTGTCCTACCAAGCCATGCTGTTCTTTTGAGCATAACACTTATGAAACCTAATTGCTTTCTAGAGAAACATCCTAGAGGAGAACCTTCGGCGCTCTGACAAGGAGTTAAAAAAACTAGATGACATTGTTCAGCATATTTATACGGTAAAGGAAGGTGGGAGTTGATATGACTAAGGCACCTGGTATAAGGCCCGGCCCCAGGAGGTACTGATGAGCATAGCTCTGGCTCTCAGCCTGTGCTGAGAGCTGGGCCTGACTCACTATTGCAGCCTTCTCTATGGCTTCTGTTTTGTCCCCTCTAACTCAGTGGTTGCTTCCTGGGGCTTGGAGCCTTGGGCCATAGGCATATGGTCCTGAGCTGCTGGTTTTGCCCCTCTTCTCAGACTCTGCTGTCCATCCCAGAGGTAGTGAGAGGTTGCAAGGAGCTACAGGGATTGCTGGAATTTCTGAGCTAAGAAACTGAGAGCTGGAATCTGCTTCATCTCTTTTTACCTACAATATCCCCTTACCCTGATATCAAGACCAATTGGAATATAGCTAACTATGTTTAATGCTATTTAAATAAAGTGTATTTAATGTATTTTTTCAAGCTCACTCAGTCTTATATGTTGGGTGGGAGGGGGTGGTGGATGAGGTCAGGGAAGAGGCAGCTGGGCCCTCCTGCCTAGGCACCCTCTGCAGATCCCACCCCACCTCCTGCAGCATCCAAAGCCAAGTCTGTCTGCCCTTCCTCCCTTCCCTTGCTTGCTTCCCCAAAACTCTGGGCACTTGGACTGCTTGTTCCCTGGCTCACCGCCTGGGGGAAACAGAAAAGGCTTCATTCTCTTACTTTCCCCATCCCCCTCAGGGGTAGGCCTTGGTAAATATGGGGGTGAGGACAGAGAAACTGAGTTCATTGCTCCCACCCCTGAACTTGGGTACCTTGTTGGTGCCGCTGTCCCACCTACCCAACCTGTTGTGACTATTTAGGTGACTTGTCTTCACCAGACCAGGCTTAATCCCCAACATCCAGCAAGTGCCCAGCGCATGGTAAAGGCGTTTGTGGCAGAAAGGAATACAAGGCCATTTCCTGCCGCTAGAGCCCTGGTGGGCCTAGGGCTCTCTCTAGGGCTCCACAAGGTGGGACGGGGACAGTCCATAACAGCTTCGGACGTCCTGGCAGGGAAGTCACTCCACCTCGCCGCCCCGCCTCTGTGGGCGTGGCCTTGCCCGGCACCAGTCCTGGGAAGGGGTGTGGCCAGAGCGGGGCGCTGCAGGCCCCGCCCCCCGGAGGAGTCACGTAGCTCTGCGGCAGCCGCAGCTTCATTTACCCGAGCCAGCCAGAGCTGGAGCTGCAGTTGTTGCCGACCAGCGCCGGAGCTGCTAACTGGCTGCGCACAGGTAAGGTATAGGTGAGGCGGGAGCTGCTCAGCATCTCCGCTTCCTCTCCTTGGCTCTTCCCCTTGGCCATCCTTCTCCTGCTCCCTGAGGCCCCTGGATGTGCTTTTGCGGCTCTTTCCTAACATCCTTGATCCTTTCTGTCCACTTGAAACCCCATGGCTCAGCTTCTCCCATTCCACCCCTTCCTCTTACCTCTCCCACCGGGACTTCAGTTTTTCCAGTCCCCAATCTTCTGTGTTGGATTTTTCCTTGGGGTCAGCCTCTCCCATCCAGACCACTTTCATCTCAGCTTATTCCCTCTCTTCCTAGGGTAGGTCCCCTCTTCACTTCTCCTGCATTCTCTGTCCCCTGGTCTGAGTCTGTCCCCCTGACTGGTTAGCTTGCATCACCATCACCTTCCCCAAGTCTCCTCCCCACGCCTGCGTCTCCCTCCCTTTCTCAGGCTCTCTACTGCTTTCAGCCTTAATCCTCTGCCCTGTTTCTGCACTAGGTGTCTGAGTTGTGGGATATTGAAGTATTCCCTAATTCCCATCCCTCTCCCCACACAGGTAATGTGCTCCTGGCACTGGAGATGACCTGGCAGTGTCACCTCCCCTAGCCTTCACATACTACTGTAGCTGACCTGCTGGCCCCCTTTCCTACAACACTTGCAGCCCTGCTGGGGCCACCCTTTGCCCGTGGGGTGGGAGTAGGCAATAGGCATAGGCAGTCAGTTTGGAGTACAGAAAAGAAGCACCTGTGGAAGCCTGTGAGTGGCATTTGTGCCACTCCTGCACCCTACCTGCTCCCCTCCTCCCAACCTTTTCCTCTAGAAGCTGAGGGAAGGGGGTGGTGATAAGTACTTTTGCCTCATTCTGAAGACTTGGAAGTAAGTACACTTGCCTTAGGGGCCCTGTTGAGGATGAAAACAGGGAAGCTGGGAAGGCCAGGGCTTTTGCCTACCTCAAGAAGGGGCCAAGTTCATGAAAGAAGGGCTGGTATCCTCAACTGGGCTACAGATTTATAAGAAGACTTGCAGCTCCAGGGCTGCTTTCCTCCCTACCCCCACCCTGCATCTTTCTCCAGGGCTGGGAAGGCTGCCCACCAGGGACAAAAGGAGATGTGGGAACTGGGGCCCTAAGCCTGCTAGATGTCAGAAGGATTGGTGCCACTTTGATGCCTAGGACTCATGCCAAGGACTGCCCTGTTCTCAGCCCTATACTTGATGGGGGAGGAGGCCATTTGGCCCATCTAGCTAGGAGAGGCAGCAAAGGAGGTAGTGGGTGAGGACCAGCTTTTATGTCTTATCTCCATTCCAGAGAGCTGCTGCCATGCCTCACTCGTATCCAGCCCTTTCTGCTGAGCAGAAGAAGGAGTTGTCTGACATAGCCCTCCGGATTGTGGCCCCAGGCAAAGGCATTCTGGCCGCAGATGAGTCTGTAGGTAGGTGAGAGTCTGTGGCCAGGTGGCATTCAGGTGCCCAGGGTGCCCAAGGGACAGCCTTGCTGCCCCTCTTTGTTTGCTTCCAGGCAGCATGGCCAAGCGGCTGAGCCAAATTGGGGTGGAAAACACAGAGGAGAACCGCCGGCTGTACCGCCAGGTCCTGTTCAGTGCTGATGACCGTGTGAAGAAGTGCATCGGAGGTGTCATTTTCTTCCATGAGACACTCTACCAGAAAGATGATAACGGTGTTCCCTTCGTCCGTACCATCCAGGATAAGGGCATTGTCGTGGGCATCAAGGTGCAGCGCCTGGCCCTGAATGGGGGCTGGGTGTGGAAACAGGTTTGTGTAGGCGGGGTAGCAAGGGGAATCCTGCCTGGTTCAGCCCTCTGCCTGTGCTTCTCCTACAGGTTGACAAGGGTGTAGTGCCTCTAGCGGGGACTGATGGAGAAACCACCACTCAAGGTACAGGCTGGGTGGGCTTTAGGACCAGAGAGGTGTTAGGTGGTTGATGCTGGCACGAGGGGCAGGGTGATGAGGCTGGCACTATGCTTGCAGGGCTGGATGGGCTCTCGGAACGCTGTGCCCAGTACAAAAAGGATGGTGCTGACTTTGCCAAGTGGCGCTGTGTGCTAAAAATCAGTGAACGCACACCCTCAGCACTTGCCGTTCTGGAAAATGCCAACGTGCTGGCCCGCTATGCCAGCATCTGCCAGCAGGTATGTGTGTTGGTGGGGGCAGTCAGATGGGAGCTCTGTGACTGGTGGGAGAGGGTTGTCGGGCTTTCTCCCATCTCCCCCTTCACTCCCTTCCAAGCCACTCTGCTCTTGCCTGCAGAATGGCATTGTTCCTATTGTGGAGCCTGAGATCCTGCCTGATGGAGACCATGACCTCAAACGCTGCCAGTATGTTACAGAGAAGGTGAGTCCACACCTGGGCACAGACACATGCCACAGGGAAGCCTGGCAGAGGTGCCTGTTCTCCAGATCTCCTGGCTTAGATCCCTAAGCACTTACCCCTGGAGTTCTTTCACTTGACCCAGAACAGGCCTGTAAGTCTGAGCCTGTCCTGAGCCCTCCCAGTCCATGCCACCCATCCTAGACAGGGAACATGGAGCAGGAAGCAGGGGGGCCGAGACCCTTAGTAAACCTCCTCTGATCCCCAGGTCCTGGCTGCTGTGTACAAGGCTCTGAGTGACCATCATGTGTACCTGGAGGGGACCCTCCTCAAGCCCAACATGGTGACCCCTGGCCATGCCTGTCCCATCAAGTACAGCCCAGAGGAGATTGCCATGGCAACTGTCACTGCCCTGCGTCGCACTGTGCCCCCAGCTGTTCCAGGTACTACCCTGCTCCCTCATCTCCTATCCCTAAGGCTCATCCTCAGGTTCTTTTTGTGGCCTTCATGGGTTCCTCACCCTGGAAAAATAGGGGTTACCAGTTTGTCTTCTCCACCCTAGGAGTGACTTTCCTGTCTGGGGGTCAGAGTGAAGAGGAGGCATCCCTTAACCTCAATGCCATCAACCGCTGCCCACTTCCCCGGCCTTGGGCCCTCACCTTCTCCTATGGGCGTGCCCTGCAGGCCTCTGCGCTCAATGCCTGGCGAGGGCAACAGGACAATGCTGGTGCTGCCACTGAGGAGTTCATCAAGCGGGCTGAGGTTGGGAGCTAGAGGTGGTGATGGTTGGGGGGCAGCACCCAGAGGCTACTGCCTGGATGGGGTTTGGCACCGGTGGCCTGGCTCAACCTGCTTACTCCACTTCCCTTTTTGCAGGTGAATGGGCTTGCAGCCCAAGGAAAGTATGAAGGCAGTGGAGAAGATGGTGGAGCAGCAGCACAGTCCCTCTACATTGCCAACCATGCCTACTGAGCATCCACTCCACACAACAACCCTTGGTCCAGCCACCTGCACCCACTTTTGCTTGTAGTCACAGCCAGGGCCAAATAGCCATGCAGAGCAGAGATGCCTTCATCCAGAACAAGTTGACTACCTTTTGTCTCCTCCCCTCCCATCTCCTATTGCTGCACCTGGGACTGTAGGATGGGAGGATAGGGAGCCTCTCATGACTGAGGACAGGAGAACTTGCTAGAAGTTAAAGCAGGATGCCTGGGTCTCCCACACTGCCTCTGCCAGCTCCCTGACAATTTCCCCATGATGAGGTAGCTTCTCCTTGGGCTCTTCTTGCCTGCCCTCTCTCCTGGGATCAGAGGGTAGTACACCAGCCCTGATTCATGCCTTGAATACATACCACACAGCAAATAAATGGTAGCAAAACATGCTACTTTGTCTGTCTGTTTCACACATCAAATTCCCACCACCAAGTTTCATATCTCTGCTAGTTCTATCTCCGGGACCTCTGATTCTGGAGGTGGAGAGGGCAGGATTTGAGTTTTACTGGGCTTCAAGTTTATGGAGGAAGGGCACACCCAGTCACCATCACCAGCTCAGGCTCTTGCCTGTTGATGTCCAAGGCTGGAGTGGGGCAGTGAGGAAGGCTGTGAGTCTTCCAGGGACTGCCACATCAGTGGCACTAGACTGCAGCTACAGAGGATGGAGTGAGATAAGACTTGGGCAACTCCCAAAGGCAGATTTTGTGCAAGGCTCAAAGCATGGAGGCAGCAGGACAAGCTGGGATGAGAGTGGGTGGGATCTGGGTCTCACATCTTCACAGTGTTGAGCCTGGCTGGGGCCTGACATATTCCGCTAGGAGGAGCCACAGCAGGAGGAGCACCTGGGCCTGCCTGACAAGGAAAACCCCCAAGGTCTGGGCTGAGCAGGGTATCTCGGAGGTTGCCAAGGGCTGTGGCCCACTCCTGTTTGGGGTATGAGGGGGCACAGAGGGGCTGATTTGAGGGTCTGGGTGAGGGCAGACCGGGTGAGGCCTCAAGCTGAACTTTGACACTGGGCTTGGGTGTGACCCAGGGCTGAGAACCTGGGTCTATCTGAGCAGATAAAAAAATGAGAGAAAAAGCAGGATGTGTCCTGTGAGAACTTGGGAGGCCACCGATGCTCCACCCTGTGTGGCCTGAACTTATAATAACGAAATAGCTATCACTTATAGCACTTTCTATGCGTTCCTGCCAACCCTGTTCTAATCACTTTACACGTATTAATTCATTTAATACAACTCTATGGAGTAGGTACTATTGTTATCCCCATTATAATACGAGGAAACAGGCACAGAGAGATCTCAAGACCAGTCAGGTAATAAGTGAAGCCAGAATTTGAACTGAAGTGGTCAGGATCGAGTCTATGCTTATGAATTTTCGAGATTTTTATCCTGACTTTTCCAAGTTGGAGATGAATTTAAACATACTGGCAAGCTGGGAGTGGGGTGTGTGCATGTGTATGTGTGTGTGTGTGCGCGCGCGCGCGCGCGCGAGAGAGAGAGAGAGAGAGAGAGAGAGAGAGAGAGAGAGAGAGAGAGAGAGAAAGAAATCATCGCTCGGGTCCAGGAGTTTGAGAACAGCCTGGGCAACATAACGAGACCTCATCTTAAAAAAAGTACTGGGAGAGCCAATTATGCTAAAAAGGTACTGGCTTACCACCTCCGTTTTTGAGTCTTGAGGAGAGGGTGGTCAGAAGATAGGGATGATAAAACAATGATCGTGATAGTTGGCATATGCGGGCTTCCGTGTGCCAGGCACTTCACGCGAATGCCTTCATTTAAGTAAATATCTCCACTTTTCAGATGAGACAACTGAGACTCAGAGCTGCCGGTGGTTGCCAAGTTAGTATTTAACGACTGCAGAGTTTGCCCTCTTAATCCCTGGGGCTTGGAGTGCGCTCTACTGGGAAGCGGGAGACTAAACAGGCTCAGCCCCTCGCCCGCCTCTCGGTGCCCTCCTTTCAAATTCCCTTCGCCGCTTTCTCCCGCCTGCGAGACTGGAGTGCCGCTCGCGATTGGCCCGGATCGCCGCTGTGGTCCCGCCCCCTCGTTGAGGGGTTTCCGATTGGGGGAGGCTTACGCAGACCCGCCCCTCGGCGGTCTGAGCAGCCGGAAGCGAGCATGGCGGCTGCCGGAGCTGCGGCTACTGGCCTAGGTGCTGTGGGCTTCGGGTGGGGGCCTGCAGCTAGCAGATTGCAAGGGGGGATTCCTGGGGTGGTGATTGTGGTGTGCGAGAGGTCCTGCAGACTGGGGAGGGGGGAGGAGATCGGGGGTCGCTTCAGACGCGATCCCTTCAGACTTGGGCCGGGTCCCCTCGCACGGGGATCCCTACGAACGCGGGCCGAGGGCCTCTGGGTGCCGGTTGCCCGGGCTCTTTCGCGTCGGGGGTGGGGCGGGCACCAGAGCGCGTTTTCGGCCCCTCACTCGGTCCCCGTGTATCCTTAGAGGTGGTCCGGGGAAAGCGCGCCGCCCTCTTCTTCGCGGCGGTGGCCATCGTGCTGGGGCTGCCACTCTGGTGGAAGACCACGGAGACCTACCGGGCCCCGTTGCCTTACTCCCAGATCAGTGGGCTGAATGCCCTGAAGGTGAGACTGCGGTGGGAGGGCGGGGTCAGGGGACAGCCCACCAGCGAGGTGAGACTCAGCTGATGGCCCTCATGCTCCTTCCGACAGCTCCGGCTCATGGTGCCTGTCACTGTCGTGTTTACCCGGGAGTCAGTGCCCCTGGACGACCAGGAGAAGTTGCCTTTCACTGTTGTGCATGAGAGGGAGATTCCTCTGAAATGTGAGCTCTTGGGGAGGTCAGGGCTGCCTTTCTGGTCTGAACTCTGTCCAGAGATGGGTTGGGTAAGAGGAGCATGGGTGTACTATCAAGGTAGTTAAAAACTTATTCTTAAAGACCTCTCTGAATGAACAGTGTGTTTCGTTAGGAAAAAAACTAGCTTGGCTGGTCCGATGGTAGTGGGTTATCAGAACTTAACTAACATTAGTGTCACTGAAGTTGGTATACAACCCCCCACTGCTAAATATGACTGGCTTAAAAAAAAAAAAACTAGCTTTAAATTCAGTGTCTGTCATTAAGGGGTAGTTTTCTTCATACATAATTATGCTACCTCATCAAAAGGAGTTGATGCCCATCAAAGTATAGGGGAGGAGGTGAGATGTAGTGGAAAGAACAGAGTTTGAAATTTCTTTTTTTTAATTTTTAAAATTTTTTATTTATTTATTTTTTTTAGAGACAGTGTCTTGCTCTTGCTCAGGCTGGTCTTGAACTCCTGAGCTCAAGCAGTCCTCCCGCCTCAGCCTCCCAGAGTGCTAGGATTATAGGTGTAAGCCACCACACCCTGCCTTTTTTTTTCCCTTGATTTTTAATTAATTAATTTATTTTTAGCAGAGTTTGAAATTAAATTGGATTTGTATATAGGCCCTATTCAGTTTAACATTAAACACTTTTCTGTTAGGCACTTTTCTTAGGTACCAGGAATTTGGTAATGAATAAGAAATTGATAATGGTTTCAAGAAGTTCATAGGAAGGGGAGAAAGACACTTAGATAAAATAAATTACAGTAGAAGTATACAAGAAAGAGGGATTGCACTTAAGAAAGAGCATTTAACTGCCTGGGAGGAAAGAAAGGCAGAGGTTTTGAGGAATGTAATTTTTTTTTTTTTTTTTTTTGAGACAGAGTCTCACTCTGTTGCCCGGGCTAGAGTGAGTGCCGTGGCATCAGCCTAGCTCACAGCAACCTCAAACTCCTGGGCTCAAGTGATCCTTCTGCTTCAGCCTCCCCAGTGGCTGGGACTACAGGCATGCGCCACCATGCC
>CAUYRT010098605.1:0-34095 GCA_963574885.1 Lepilemur ruficaudatus
GGGATGCTTAACCAGTAGGTATATGATACAAATGTTCCAAAATCTGGAAAAGTCCAAAATCCAAAACACTTCTAATAAGCGTTTCAAATACAAGATCCTCAGCCTGTAAAAGAGAGAACAATGTGTATGTATACATATTAAAATAAATATGTGTAAATTATGTAACACAGCAACCCCCAGAGAGGAGAGGTTATTACCAATGATTCACAGATGAGGAAACTAAGCACAGAACAGATATAAGCCTTTTCCTGGGTAATACAGCTAGTAAGTGGAGCAAAGATTCAAATCCAGATGATCATAAATCCTCCAGGGCCTACACTCTTGGTCACAAAGTTCTACAACTCATTGAAGGCAAGGTCATTGTTTTTTGCATTCTTAGGAACCCTAGAATAAATGTGCATTACAGCTGAGCAGATATTGTGTAACTGTTATTGGGGCATCTTTCCAAGCCAAAGAGGAGAGGGTGACAGATGTAGGGGCAATGAAGGGCACACACTGGAGTAGGAAGAAGCATTCATTTCTCTTGCCCTTCTATATGTGTAGGAGCACAGGACTTCAGTGTGTGCTCTTGCTGTTTCCCCAATACTGCGAAGCATAGTGGTATTAAAAACAAAAACAGAAAAGCCTGGTTGAGGAGTTCTAGGATAATATAGGGTTACAGCCTCAATGTGTCACATTTGAGCTGTAGGACTCAGCAAGTTGCCAGCATCAGTTTCCTCATCCCTAAAGTGGAGGAGGGAAGCGGAGGGCTACCGCGGCAGTAACACCTTAAAAAGAATGAGAAGGTTCTTAATAAGATGTTAATTGTCAATCTTTCATTATAACTTATGATTCAACTTAAAATATGTGATCCTCATGGCCTTTGTTAAGCTTGTTTTCCCACAAAAGTATGTGTGTTTAAGTAGAAGGCGGTATTTGTGATTTTTAATCATGCTTAGCTACTTGAGTGCTTAAGTTGTCATCTCTTAAGAATTTGTTTCCTATCACATGATTCAGTTTAGACATCCATTATCCCAACTGAAAGATTTCCTTGCTTTTGGTACAAACGGGCAGGAGCACTAAATGGCTAAGGTAATACTTGCGGTCTGGTGATAAAAATATGTTAAGTTGTTATTAGAATCTTAAACACTGGAAATATTTCTTAGCTTCCACAAACACTAATTCCTTGGGCGCACACTGTAAGGCAGATGACAAAGGAGGTGGCTTGGAAATGCTACTGGTAATAACCAATGCTTTCTGAGTGGAATGGCCAAACCTAAGGGGCCATACCAGCTAACACGCTCCATGTGGTTTCTCTTACCGACAGTGGAATTTGAGCACAGTTATGATGAATAAACTCCCTGGTGTATTTCTTTTTTTCCTAACTGTTCCTCTGAATCAGATACTCCCTCACTCAGGGAGGGCAAGGTCCTTGCTTTGGGTCAGCCTGTCTTACATATTGTTTGTAGAGTCATGGGGCCAGTACCCTAAGCAGTTGATTTATGCTGGTCAGACATATCTAGAATGTTGTGTTTGCACTGGGGTGAGGAGGGGGGCACCTCTTAAGAAGGTCATTGGCAACAGAAATGTGAGCAGGACTGTGAACTCTGCAGATCCTATCGTGAGGAGCTTTAAGGAATGGAGGGGTTTCACTTGGAAAAAGGAAAGGTGGTAGAAGAGGAGATGGGGGGCCAGTTCCAGCATCTCTCTTTAGGTTTTTGAGGGGCCGCTAATGTGGAAAGGGAATTTGACTTTTTCTGTAACATTCGTCTCTTGGGTCTTTGTTGCTTCATTTGTAAGAGCAGGAATTGGATGGTCTCCCAAAGTCCCCTCAGTGCTAAAGTCTGTGACTAGCCAGGCCCAGTGAGTGGGTGTCACTGGAAGGCAGAGTGAGCTTCCTGTTTGAGGACAGAATGTTCCAACGCTGCACTCTCCAGAAGAAATTTAGTATGAGGCACACATGTAATGTTAAGTTTTCTAGAAGCCATGTTTTTAAAAGAAACAAGTGAAATTCTAACGTATTTTATTTACCCCAATATACCCCAAATATCATTTCAATAAGTAATCAATGTAAAAAAATCATTAATGAGATATTATACTTTTTTTTCATACTATGTCTTCAAAATCCAGTGTGTGCTTTATACTCAAAGCACATCTCAATTTGTACTGGCCATGATTCAAATACTTAATTGTCACCTATGGCCAGTGGCTGCCACCTCAGGCAGCACATCTTTTGTGACCGTGTGAGTGCTTACTCTGGGCCAGACCCCTCGAGAGGTTTTACGTACCTCTTTTCAGTCGATCGCTGCGTCCGTCCTATCAGAGATTCCTGTTTTATAAATGAAAGAACAAACTTACAACTTGCACAATTCCACACAGCTAATATGCAACAGGAGCCCAGATTTATCCTTAGATTTGTCAGAGCCCAGTGTCCTTGACCTTGGCACTCATTGAGGGGGGAGGTAGCTGAGTTCCCTGTCATGGGACTGGCTGGTTCTGTGTAGAATGTCTGGGGTAGAACTTTGGTGATGAATTCCACAGCCCTGACGTAAAGTAGAATTCCACGAGAAATAGGCGATGTGGGCAGTTTGTCCTTCAGCAACTCACGAACGGATAAACATTTTCTGTCCCCTGGCAGGGCACATTTTCGTGACCCCAGTCATTTGGTCATTAGGCAGCTTCTCTAAAGAAGTTGAGCTAGACGTTTCCTGGAAGTGTGTATCATAAGTAGTTCCTAGAATATTAGTTCAAATAAGAAACAGTTACTATATTTACATTTTTAAAAATCATCCGGAGCTTTCATTTTTAACTCACTGTTCCTGTTTAATGCCATTATGAGGATGGCGGGAGGAGGGAGCTGTACAGGGAGGAGAGGATACATGGCTTTCTCAGGCACTGCTGCTGCAGGAGCGGGGCCACCCCCCATGTGGCTGAATTACCTCTGTGCCCACCTTTGACTCTCAGTGGAGCACATGGCTGTGCGTTCCCAGACAGCCCGTAAATCCCCAGCACCAAAGGGTCCTGGGGCCAGAGGAAATGGCTGTTGGGAGGCCAGGGGGAAGGGAGGAAAGGAAGCCACATTGTGATCGTTCTTCTCAGGCAGACTTGTGATAAATAGGAAATGAGAAAAATCATTTACAGATGGTTTATTCCATTTTGTCCTATTTTAGAAATCACATATTTGGAATTAACTTGGAGGGTTTCTGCTGTCATTTCGGATCATTTGTCCCTATGCATCAAAATGTGAAAACTTTGTTTTCATTTCCAAATTTTGTGCTGTGTGAACATTTTCTGCTGTAGTTAAGGAAGAAATTATTCATCCAGTAATGCCTTTGAAAGAATTAAATGTAGTAACAGAGCAACGATAAAAGTGAAACTTGACATCGATTAGACCTATGGGTAGGCTAGAGCAACTCCTGTTTGTTTCCTTTTCTTGGAAGGAAAACTAATTCCAGTGATACTGTTCCAACCTTATAGAAAAGTAAGCAAACTTGACCATTTACTTTTTAATACTTTTTATGTTAAAATCTTTTTACTTAATTACGTAACCTGATCCCTAACTAGGCGGGGTAGCCTATGGCCATAAAGAAAGAGCACATACGAAAGAGCATGTGGTTTTAGCACGTCCAGAGGAGCTTTCCAACTCTCAGCTTTTTACTGAGCAGCTCTTCAGTTCTCTGCCACCTGAAGACAAGAACCCAACGCTATTTTGTTAGTTCCTCAGGTCCTTAAACACCCACCCTCCTCCTGCCTGCTAAGTCAGCCAGCAGCCCACAGCCCACACGGGACTTCTCCCACTGATCTTCCAACTATTTAATAACTTTCTTATAGCAGGAAAGGTTGGTCTGCTCCTGTATTAAATAGGCTCAGAAGTTTAGGTGCTGTTAAAGTCAGGAAAGGAGCATATTAGATAGCATCCCTCACCCTCTGCAGTGGCAGGCCATGTCCACAGCACTTGTCTCTCCTGCCCATCATAAAGTAGTCTCAGTCATAAAAGAGGGAGAAGTATTTAGATAGGGAATCTTGCGACATTCTTGTACCCATGTTATCGACAGTATAATCCTACAACATCAAGCATTTAAAGTCCAGACTTCAATTATCAAGTATTAACAGACTTTGAGAAGCCTTGGAGCAGACCTGGTAATTTTCCACAAGATGTTTTATTTTAAGGGATTATCTTTGCAGCTTCATTTTTTTTATGTGCTGGTGCACCCCCTCAGGAACAGCAGATTTTTGTACATCAGGACAACTGTCTAAACGTCTGTCTTTTCTTTCTCTATTTTGTAAGGACCAAAAAGCTAATAATTGATGTGATTCGGAACCAGCCAGGAAACACATTAACAGAAATCTTAGAGACACCAGCAACTGCGCAACAGGTAATTTGTCTTTAAGTGTAAAATAATTAGTATAGTAGGAGTTGATTTTCTTAACAAATCTTCATGCCAGATGTTTGCTGTTACCTCAGAGAAACTATCTGCCATGGTTTAGAAGTAAGGAATTCTATCTATTACTATAGTCAACTGAGTTCAGCCATATATAAAACTCAAATGGAATATCAGTGGGAATAAAATAGAAAATACAACACCAAATTTATGCTGAATGTAATTTTGTCCTAGACTAGGAAGATAGTTCCAGGTTTTTTTCAAAGCCTCAGGATGTTCATTATAAACTGTATCACACGATGGATGGGCAGATGCATTAACTGAGGACAGTTCTGGTTGACAGGATGTGGAAAACTCCCTTTTATATTTTATATATTTGCTAACTTGAAGAAACAAAGAAGTGTCTCACACAATAAAGCTGTTTTCCAAATGCTTCAGAAGCAAACGTTGAGTGCTGGTGTAAGTAACGTTCGTTCCATAACAATCTCGCATTAAACTTTTATCAACGTCTTTTTAAATGTGTCATTATTTAGTTCATTCTGAAATGAATTCAAAGTTATTGTTTTAGTACCAATAATTGGGACTCCCCAAACAAAAATCAACAGAATTATAAGTTACTTCTTAGCTGTGTTACACATAGTTTTCCTGACTCAATTTAATTGGTTACCAAGAAATCATGCAGTTTTTAATTTTAAAAATATAAAACAATACTTCAAATTGTATGTTTGTTAATGTGTGAATATTTTTAAACAATGTACACAGAATATCATACTAATTTAGTATAAAAGGCTTTTATTCCTTAATGGATTATTTCATTTTTCCCTAAATGTATTATGACTAAGTGACTAAGAACACAGACTTCTGAGATCAAGTATAGCTCTGCACCTCCTAGCTGTATAACTCCAGGCACCTAGAAATATCTCTGTGCCTTGGTTTCCTCAACTGTAAATTGGAAATAATAGTACCCAGTTCAGTGGCAGGATTAAATGAGTTAAAACATGTTAAGTGGGTAGAATAGTATCTGGCATATATTAAGTGCTCAGTAATGTTGACTATTGCTTCTACTGTTGTTTACTACTAACCTGGTAAACTGTTCCAGTGTCCATAACGTTGACCTATTTGTCCTGTGTGTAACATTACTGTGTCTAACAGATCCCTGGACTTCATCTATTAGGTTGGCCAGTTGTCTAGTACAATGAAATGAGATGATAACCATTCTCTTATTATTACTGTTTTCTTGAACATGCTATCCAAATACTATTCATTTGTTTATTTACTCTTCATGTATTTGAGAACTTAGGTGCTAGATTATTGTTTTTCAGAGCTGGTAGTTTGAGAGCGAGCCTCTTATTAGAATGAAGCTCTCTTACTGCCTCACTGTTGGATTAGTTTATGAATCTCTATAAATGTGGCTGGCGTGTGAGTTTAGTTGGGTTCTGGACTTTCAAGGTTCTCATAACCATGTTTTAATGAATAATCTAGTTTTGATTTTCTCACCTGGATTGTCCAGGAATTGAAATCCTTCCATCTAGGGAATTACAACGTAACAGTTATCCATTAAAACATGCCCCTTACTAAAGTGGTTTGTCACCTTGGCAATAAAGTAGCTATTTAGAATTTTGTCCAAATTAGGCCTGCCATCACTGCTGTGTTACTCAAAAAGATGAGTAAATCCTTCAAAAGACCTACTTTGAAACCCACGAAGATCGCATTCTGATTCTAGTCGTTGGACTTTGGCTTGAGGACTTCTTTCATTTTGACATTAACTTACTTTGTGCAGCTTATAAATCTGGAAGATTAGGGATCATAGAAAAATCAGCATCTTGATAATCTCTTTTCAGGAAGCAGATCATGCCTCTGACATGGTGAGCCGTGCAATTATAGATTCCAGGACTCCAGAAGAAATGAAGCATAGCCAGTCCATGATAGAGGATGCTCAGCTGCCTCTGGAGCAGAAGAAGAGGAAAATCCAGAGGAATCTGCGGACATTAGAACAGACTGGACTCGTGTCATCCAAAAATAAATACCAAGACATTCTCAATGAGATTGCCAAGGTTTTTGGAAACTGTTCTTTCTTCTTCACTTAGCAGACATTTGCTAAATATCAGTCATGTGCTGGGACTCTGTGAGTTGGCATGAGGGATGCACAGTTGTGTATGCCATCATTCCTACCCTCTTCAGCGTTAGATTTTTAAACGTTTTGAAGCAGTTGATATCTTTTAATAGAGAATATTCACAACTCCCTCAAGTCATTAGGAGAATTGAAACACACCAGAAATAAATGCTCAAGAACTGTAACAGACAAGTTTGATCTATACCTTTAAGTAATACCTACTAGTTTTTTAATTGACATTTTTGTGAGAGTTTTCTCCTGAGTTGTTAGTTGTCCCTGAGAACTCTTTTCTAAGCAGTTTAACCTAGATGCAAGTCAAACTTAAATGTTAGTTTCTGTTTTCTCATCCCATATTTTTACACTTAAGAAACTTCCTGAGGAAAGGATCTCAACTTAGTGCAATGAAATGTCAGAGGAAGTGGCTGAGATCTGTTTGTCAAGGATAAGGAAGTATACATTTCGGTTAAAAGGACATTTCATTCTTTTTATCCAAACATGCAAATTAGTATGAGTCCAGAGGTTAAAGGGAGTTAAGTGATCAGAAAAAATAAATGTTTTCACCTTCTGTGAGGGAAATGCACTCAGCTTCTTTCTTCTATGGAAAGTTATAGTCAATTCTAGTGACTCAAGGGAAGTAGCGTTTCTTTCTATAGCTTTGAGGTGGAAATATTTCTCTTTAGGAATATTGGGTAGAGAAATTAATGCTTTTGCTTAAAAAAAAAAAGCTATCATGAAGGCACCCACTCAAAGATTCTATTTAATGAAGAATTTTTACTTGGGAGGGCTGTGTTGGGGGGATTGTACATGGATATCTCTTTGAATTCCTAGGGGAGTGGTTTTTAATTCATCTTCAAAGGAAAATAATATTAAACAGGCAACATTTCCTTAAATGAAACATTTTTATAACTTACCAATTAGAATTACCAAAAAACCCTTATATCTGCAAGTTTAAATTTAACATACCTCTTGTAAGCTGTAAGCAGCTTAAGCAACTTAATGTTCTAAGAATTCTACTTAAACCTAAGTAATAGTTATCCATGTTTAATCTTTTCCGTCAGTCTTGAGAGCTGACTGAAAGTTGTTTTTGCAAACCTTGAGAAATATTTGCCAGATGGAAAAGTTTGGTTTTTACTGATTTCTAAAATGAATTCAATAATTAAATGTAAACCTTTTCAGTTTAAAGTATTCTTCAAAGGAGAAGGTTCAAAATAGTCTGAGGAAATTATGTATCTCCTGCTAAAGTCTTATTTGTGCCCCTTTTAAAATGCTATTTTTTCCTTAAACTAATCGTGTGGTGGTTCTAAAATTACTTCCTTACTTTTCCATGCAGAGAAAAATAAACCTTAGCAAGTCTCTTACAGTGAAATATGGACGCCTTCCTGTTCTGAAGTAAAAAAAAGAGTGGGAACACTTTAATGTTAAGAGTGAAATAAGGGGCCTGAGATAAACTGCAAATTAACAGACACAAATAGTGACTTACTACTTGATGTTTTTCTTGTCCCAAATTGTCAATATCTCAAATTCAACTGCTTAAATCTCGTAACCTTTCACTTTTTGTTTTAGGATATTCGAAATCAAAGAATCTATCGTAAGCTTCGAAAAGCTGAATTAGCAAAACTTCAGCAGACCCTGAAAGCACTTAACGAGAAGGCAGCATTTTATGAAGAGCAAATTAATTATTATGACACCTACATAAAGACCTGTTTAGACAACTTAAAAAGAAAGTAAGTGCTCATGATCTTTGTGAGGTCTAATTCTTGGCTGTGGGATTGGGTTGGGAAGCAAACCTTTTACTAGAGTCTCAATTTTATTATTTACCACTGTGAACTACGAAGTCAGGAATAAATTTGGAAGCTTTTTAGTACCTCATCAGCGTAGAAAAGTGGCTTACCTATTGTATTATAAGGAAATAGCATTAGCACTTAGGGGGAACATTTCGTTATTCCTTTTGTCTTTTTTAGTTAGAGATGGGTTATTTAAAATTCTTTTTAAAAATATTTTGTATTTTCAATTATGGATACATAATATTAGTACATATTTATAGCGTATATGTGATGTTTTGATATAGGCATGAAGTGTGTAATGATCAAATCATGGTAATCGGGGTGTCCATTATCTCAAGCATCTGTCATTTCTTGTTGTCAGGAACGTTCCAGTCCCACTCTTAGTTATTTTAAAGTGTACAATAAATTGTTGTAAACTACAGCTGCCCTACTGTTCTATAGACTACTAGATCTGACTCATTCTGTCTAACTGTATTTTGTACCCATTAGCCCTCCCCTTTTATCCCCCAAAGGTGTTTTTTTTTGTTTGTTTGTTTGTTTTGAGACAGAGTCTCACTCTGCTGCCCGGGCTACAGTGAGTGCCATGGCGTCAGCCTAGCTCACAGCAACCTCAAACTCCTGGGCTCAAGTGATCCTCCTGCCTCAGCCTCCCGAGTAGCTGGGACTACAAGCATGCGCCACCATGCCCGGCTTATTTTTTCTATATATTTTTTAGTTGGCCAATTCATTTCTTTCTATTTATAGTAGAGACGGGGTCTCACTCTTGCTCAGGCTGGTTTCGAACTCCTGACCTTGAGCAATCCACCCGCCTCGGCCTCCCAGAGTGCTAGGATTACAGGCGTGAGCCGCCGCGCCCGGCCTCCAAAGGTGTTTTTAAAACACCTTTAAAACATTTTTAATAATGTTTTAAAACATTATTTAAAAAAAGACTCTTGTTTTGGAATGTTGATTATAAATAATATTTTATATAATTGATAATGTTAGATAACATCAGATATTTGCTAATGCACAAAGCAGCTTAATGATTTTAAATTGCTTAGTAGGTTTTAAAAAATCATTACTGACAACAACAGGCAATATTTGTTAGCTCTCTGTTACCATTAGCATAAGCATTATAGATTTTAATACACAATGTAGCCATTTTTAATGACTGTATTTCACTTGTAATTATTATCGCTAGATTAAGGTCAATGCTTATCAAATTTTCATTATCCATTTAAATATGTAGTCCAATATTTTCATACAATCCTTGTCATCAAATTGGCAGTAAGAGATGGTGCTGTATGAAAAAATCAATTGCATTAATCATAGATTTTTTTTAAAGAATTTTATTGTCAATTGACTTTATAATTGTGTATATTTACAGGGTCCAAAGTGATGTTATGATTTATTAATACAATGTGGAATAATTAAGTAAAGCTAATTAACATATCTGTCATCTCAAATATTTTTTGTAATGAAAACATTTGAAATTTACTTTTAGCAGTTTTTAAATGTACAGTACACTATTACTAACTATACTCAGCATACTCTGAAATACATACTAAAAAAAAAACCCTGATTCCTCCTTTGTGAGATTTTGTACCCTTTGACTATCATCTCTCCATTTTTCCCTACCCCTTAGCCTCTGTAACCACCATTCTACTCTCTGCTTCTATGAGCACAAATTTTTTAGATTCCACATATAAATGAGAACATTCAGCATTTGTCTTTCTGTGCCTGGCTTATCTCACTTAGCATAATGTTCTCCAATTCGGTTGATATTGTCCCAAATGCCAGATTCTTCTTCTTTTTTAAGGCTGAATAGTATTCCATTTTGCATATATACCACACTTTCTTTGTCCATTTTTCTGCTTATGGATGCTTAAGTTGATTCTGAGTGTCCGTCGTGAATGGTGCTGCAGTGGACATGGTAGGCAGATACACTGTGATGAACTGATTTCAGATCTTTGGGTAAACACCCAGAGTGAGATTGCTGGATCAATCATAGAAGATTTGCTGAAGGGAAATAACCAAATTTAAACATTACTCATTTGGGCCCCACTGGTTCCAAATTTTAATTCGCTTGCTTGGGCCTGAATACAGAGTTAGGTATTTTTTTTTACACTCTACTTGGGAGGAAGAAGTTGGCCAAGCTCATTTTCAGTGGAAACGAGATTGTTAGAGGTTTACCTTACATATTTATCATAACTACTTCAAGGCATTTTACACAAGTTCTGCAGTCGGGCGATTTGGATTTGGGTTCCCATCCTCTCTTATGTGGCGTGATCTGAACCAGTTCAGTGAACTTCTTTGAGCTTTGATTTTTTTATCTTTAAGGTGGGATTAGGAGTGCCAGCCTCCCAAGTATTGTTATGAGAGCTAAATGAAATAATATATGGGAAAGGAATGTATTGATTTCAAAGCACCATGGAAATGTGAATTTTGTAAATGCGAGGTAATATTTATGAAGCTTTTAGAACATGCCAGTGACGTAGTGTTTGTTAAATAAACTAAAGCAGTCCTAGTAATACCTTTACTTCAGAGTATGCAGTTCAGGTCATTGCACCAAAGCTACGTGGGAAATAACTGAAGATAGCCACTTATTTCAATATGCCTAAGAAAATAGAGAATAAGTTTTATTAAAAATATTAGTCTGTAATGTATCCTTCAATCACTCGGGGAATCCCTTTCCCCTTAAGCAGTTCAGTAGTGAGCTTTTACTGCACTGGGAAATTACTATCACAGAATAAAAAGGTGTACATTCAGCGCCACGGGGCCCGGTATGGTGTTACACTGCACGTGGTTATTACACCACCAGAAACATCTGAGTTCACCATCATAACAACAAATGATCGGTTCTTATTTTGTCAGAAATTGTCGGAGATCAATTAAACTAGACGGAAAAGGAGAACCCAAAGGGGCGAAGAGAGCTAAGCCTGTGAGGTACACAGCAGCGAAGCTACATGAAAAAGGCGTTCTGCTCGGGATAGATGATGTTCAAACAAACCAGTAAGTGTGACCTGGAGTCTGCACGGAACACACATTCCATCTACACACATAAAATCTGACTCACATTCTTTTTTTTTTTTTTTTTGGTTTCCTGTGGCCCTTGAGAGAGCTCCATTTGGTCTAGCAAGGCTTAGCCTTGATTATAGATGACAAGGAAAGAATACATGTATCATCATTGCTAGTCTTCCCTTGGGCCTCAGTATCGGGTGCTGTCTGTCCTATAAAGTGCCAGTCAAGTGGTTGTCTTTCCTATGGCTTGCCCAGTGTGTTCGGATTTGTGAACCTCTCCATCCCCCCAGAAGAACTGAGTCACAGCAATGAGAAGGAGAGGATGTCTTTTGGTCTTGATAGATGAGTTATCTACAATTGCAAAACAGTACCTTTCTCATTTCAAAGCCACAGACTGTGCCAACCCCTGGGTCACAGCCACTTTGAACAATGTGCTATGAGTTTGTGTGTTCAAGGGGGTGGAGAAAAGAGAAACCCCCCTCCACAGCCCCACATCAAGCACCACATGCTTCCTTTTTTTAAAAGGATCACAAGCCCAGTGCCCTATCACTTGTCCTTTGTCTCAAGGGAAGCCAGGCTTACTGCATTTGCCTTCTCTCTACGTCTTGCCTGCCTTCAGAGCGTGTGGTATCTACTCCATTTATCTTATGAAACCTTCTTTTGACAACACCACCTCCCCCCCAAAATGCTACTTACTCTTTTGAAGTTTTATAAAATTTAAATACTTGACTGGCTGGTCAGCAGTGTTAGGTCAGTATTTAATTCAAATGTTCTGTGACTCTCATATATTTCCAACTATATTTTCTGCTCCTTAAGAACAAGTACCACATTGTCTATTTCTTTTATAATAAAGCACTACTCTAGTACCCTGTTGAACTGTAGATCTCAACAATAGCCATCAAACCTGGTGTTTAGGGGGCAGAGTAGGGGAAAGATGATGTGAGGTTTTTGGTGACTCCCTTAGGATTTTCTCAACAGGCCACTCACTCCGAACGATAACTTGGGATTCTGTTAGTTTGCTTCAGCTTGAAGCATATACTGTGTTTGCAATGTCACATGTGCAAATTTTCCTTTCTTGACTAGGTTTAAGAATGTTACATTTGATATCGTAGCTACTGAAGATGTGGGTATCTTCGATGTCAGATCTAAGTTCCTTGGTGTAGAAATGGAAAAGGTGCAGCTCAATATTCAGGTAAGCTGGGATTTCCACACATTGGGGATGAGTTTTGTGTGGGGGTCATCCATGGCTCCCCTGGCTGCACTCTTCCTGACAGCAGTGAAGTTTAACAGAAGAACAACACAAGGCTTATTTGCCAACATTCATTTTTTGGGCATTGATGATTTTTTTAAAAGCTGTGCTGTTTCAAATAATGAGACTTAAAATTCTTTTAGATGGCAAACCATATTAGTCAGTTTTTCTAAGCTGTGTTTCCATTTTGAAGCTTACACAAAAGAATATAATATAAAAGTATTCGGAGCTATTAAAGGCTGGAAATTTTCCTTTTATTGGAAATCTGCATTTCTAAGACTACATTATACTCAGGATTGGAACTTTCCTGATCTCATTTCTGCTCTTTTCCTTTCTCCTTCCTAGAAGAGTTTTTACATCAGTTTGTTGAATCTATTTGTTAAATGTTTGAGATCACAAGAACAAAAGATGTTAGGCAAAACAGATATCTATAAATATAAAAATGGTGTTCACAATATGAATGTATCATTATTTTCTCATAAAAACCACATTTAAGCCAAATACACTTAAACAGAAGTTAAAAGATCCAATTTTAAAAAGATCCAAAAGAAAAATCCCCCCCGCCAAAAAAAATTAAGAGGATGATGCAACCAAATGTTCATCTACCCCCAACTTCTTAATCCTCAGCACAAGATCACTTCTTTAAAGAAGTAGTAATAATTAAGGTTTATATATACATATATATATACATATATATATATAAAAAAAAACATTTTTTAGATGGAAATAACACCTATTTACCTGGTCCCGAACTGCATGTAAAATGGTTTTCAATTATTCTGCGTATGTCTGCAGACATCTTGCTTAAGCCCCTGAGAGTGATGTGAGTTCTGGCCTCACTGCCTGCTCAGTCCATGGCTCAGCACCCTGAAATTATCTCCCTGTCATGGGAGAGTATCCCAGAGCCCTTCTGTTCTGTCTAGCAGTGCTTAGAATTATAAAAAGAAAAATGGGAGCTGAATGGGTTTGATAAGGATATTGAGATAATGCAGTATGTTAGAGTTCAGAGAGAAAAATAGTAAACAGTATTATTTTCTAACTTTAAATGTCACTGTGTATCCATTTAACAATTTAGCTAATGAGAGTCTTCAGTTACTTTATGTAACACTTAGATAAATACAAGATAAATACACAAACAGAAAAGAATATACTTGTGGTGATACATCCTGGTTAGTGATTCTCCTATAGAAATAGCAAAGATGTATAAGGTGATTGCCAAGAAGGACATGGCCCAGAGCCAATCAGTATCAGCTGGACAGATGAATCACAGATGACCGGGAGACGCCTTGTGTTGTATTTAGAGAGATTACAGGAATTGAGTACTGGTACAAAAACCAAGCTTCACTGTGTCCCTTTGTTAAGGATTCAGTATACAGTGGGATTAGCAGTTCACACCATTCATTGATACATATAATTGTGAAATGTTAATCCTTAGCTGTATGCAGTGGCCACTATACCCCAGATTTTTTTAATCACTAACATATATAATCAAAACTGACTAAATAATTTTCAGGGCTTAGAGCAAAATAAAAATGCACGACCCCTTGTTCAAAATGAAGGATTTCTGGATGACGACAGAAGAGTATGAAACCGAGTACAGGGCCCTTCTGAACAGGGGACCCTGTACAGCTGCACAGACTGCATACCTATGGAGCCAGCCCTGCATGTAATAGCTGTCAGATGTAAAGTCAGACTCCTATTTATATATGCAGCTTCCAGACAATTCCATGAATGTGTAAATTACCAAAGAAAAACGTAATAGTCAAGTCTTTAGTGTGAGTCAAGGAAAAGGGTAGAAGCTTCTGAGAGGACTGAAGGGGGAGGTCCCTTCTAACGTTACAGCTGTGTGTCTCTAGGTCCTCCTCAGCCCATTCTCCCTTCAGTTCCTAAAGAAAAACGGTAGGATAGAATTATATACTGTAACTATAGACCATATAAACAGGAGGGCGATACACATTCTTGCTTATAAAAACAATGTCAGGTGTTTATTGGAGGCTGCAACGTGGGCCTTCTTCCTTTCCTAGGTGAACAACTGAGGTTCAGAGAGCTCATTATGGAAGGGGTAGCTGGGGTCCAAGTTCTTTATCACTCTACTGCACTACCTATCGCACAAGATTCCAGTTTATCCTGACAAGACAAAGGTGGCTTACAGGGATTTGCAGATACCTTGATGTCATCTCATTCCCAGTAGCACCCCTATGAGGTTGACAGTGTTACCCCCAATTTAAACACAAGGGAACAGAACTTCAGAGAGGTTATGTCCTGTTGCAAGGTCTTAAGATAGCAAATGGCAGAGCTAAGACTAAAATCTAGTCTTCTAATCACAAGTGCAGTCATGTTTTCTCTGCTCCCTACTTCGGGGACGCAGCTAATTCCCCTATATACACCTTTCCTTCTCAACCTAACCATATTGGTTTAATTCTTTTCCAAGAAACTTTGCTTAACAGATGTTGCATTTCCCAGAGGAAAAGTGAATCTCCACTATAATAAGTAAAAGCATTCTTGATGAAAGGACTTCAATTTCGTATAGAACTTCAGCTCCAAAAGCATATCTAAATAATATCAGGGTTTATTTGAATAAAGTGGGAGGTAATTGAGGAAGTGGAGGAGGAAGCTGTTAGCCAAAGTTCTTCTAGAGGTAACTCCAGCTTCAGCTGGACTTGCTTAATATAGTCCCCAGGCATTGTCATTAAGAACTAAGAAATTTCCAGAGCTAGGCCAGGCGCGGTGGCTCACGCCTGTAATCCCAACACTGGGAGGCCAAGGCGGGAAGATCACTCAAGGTCAGGAGTTCAAGACCAGCCTGAGCAAGAGTGAGACCCCATCTCTACTAAAAATAGAAATAAATTAGCTGGACAACTAAAAATATATATAAAAAAATTAGCCAGGCATGGTGGCGCATGCCTGTAGTCCCAGCTACTCGGGAGGCTGAGGCAGGAGGATCACTTGAGCCCAGGAGTTTGAGGTTGCTGTGAGCTAGGCTGATGCCACAGCACTCTAGCCCGGGCAACAGAGTGAGACTCTGTCTCCAAAAAAAAAAAAAAAGAAAAAGAAATTTCCAGAGCTAGACATAAGAAAATGAGACCTAAGTATTAGTCCAGGACAGGTCAGGAATAGTATCTTCTAGCTGGGAAAGGCTTCCTGTCCCGTGTTACTATGAAATGTTACAGCTTAGCTTCATGCATGTGGATGGTATGACCTGGTTATTTATTTTAGAAATAAGAATTGATCTCCTTTGTTTATATGGTGGTAATAAAAAACAGAATGATGGTTTAACTTAATAATGAGGGTTTGTTGTCAGTATAGGAAGAGAAGTAGTCTAGATCAGTCTAGTACCGTGGTCCCTAAACTTTGGTCACATGATTTCATCAGTAAATAGTGTGAGCACTTCTCCACATATATACATATTTATTTACAAAGTATACATCTACTGTACTCTAAAATGTGCTTTGTAAAACATGTGTAGAAATTAAATGTTTAGGCCGGGTGCGGTGGCTCACGCCTGTAATCCTAGCACTCTTAGAGGCCGAAGCAGGTAGATCGCTAAGGTCAGGAGTTCAAAACCAGCCTGAGCAAGAGTGAGACCCCATCTCTACTAAAAATAGAAGAAATTAATTGGCCGACTAAAAATATATAGAAAAAATTAGCCGAGCATGGTGGCGTGTGCCTGTAGTCTCAGCTATTCAGGAGGCTGAGGCAGAAGGATCACTTGAGCCCAGGAGTTTGAGGTTGCTGTGAGCTAGGTTGATGCCACGGCACTCACTCTAGCCCGGGCAACAGAGTGAGACCCTGTCTCAAAAATAAATAAATAAATAAACAAATAAATGTTTAAAGAATAAGAAAAAATAAAAAGGAATGCTAATATTCCTTTTGCCCCCTCCCCCCGAATTGTCTATTTATTTTGTTTTAGAAAACACTGCAGTTCTAAAGGATATATCCCATCTAGCTGGCACATTTGTGTTTTGAATGTTTCGATTAAAAGTTAAAATTTTAATTATGTATCTGATATTAACTTAATGATTATTTTCTTTCATACAGTCCTTATCAATTCTAAAAACCTATTTTCTTTCATCTAGGTCAGTGATTCTTAAAGTCCAACAATTTTACCATCATTTGAGAACTTGTTAAAGTACAAATTAGTGGGCCCCACTCCAGAGCTACAAAATCAGAAATTCCTGGAGCTGGAGCTGAGCCGTCTGGGTTTTAACTAGCTTTTGTTTTTAACCAGATGATTTTGATGCACACTAATGGTTAAAAACCCCCATGTATGCCTGGGAACAGCACACACCTATAGTCCCAGCTACTCAGGAGGCTGAGGTGGGAGGATTGCTTGAGCTCAGGAGTTTGAGGCTAGCCTGGGCAACATAGCAAGACCACATCTCAAAAAACTTAAAAAAAAAAAAAGAAAAAGCCCCCATCTAGCTCATTAAATCTTTTTCTGGTCAACAAATTCTTCTGGTATGTTTTTAAATGTGCAAAATGTCAAAGTTGAGATTTAATGATGTTCCTTACGATTTCAGGATTTACTTCAGATGCAATATGAAGGAGTATCTGTAATGAAAATGTTTGATAAGGTTAAAGTGAATGTAAACCTTCTCATATACCTGCTGAACAAGAAATTCTATGGAAAGTGAAGTGCCTGAAGAAATTTCATGAATTCTGTTATCATCTGGATTGGGGAATCAATTTGTTTAGTATTTTTTTTTAAACATGATTGAAATCACTGCTTAAAAATGTGTGATTTTTTTTAAAGACCAAAACTGTTCTGAAAAAATGTGCCTTTTTGATAATTTGATACTAAAATAGAATGATAAGCAAAATGAATTAATGTAACCACATCCACATTGTACTGTGGTATAGGTACTCTGATTTAAAACTTTGGACATCCTGTGATCTATTTTAAAGGAGGGGGAGAAATTTAGCTGACTAGGGACAAACATGTAAGCCTATTTTCCTATGAAAAAATTTTAAATGTCCCACTTGAATAATGTAATTCTTCATAGATTTTTTTATCTGTGGATAAATGGAAACCTAATTATTTGTAATGAATTATTTAGATAGTTCTAAGCCCTGTCTTCTGGGAGTTATCAATTTTAAAGAGAACTTTTGTGCAATTCAAAATGAAGTTTTTATAAGTAATTGAAAATGACAATACAATAACACTTTCTGTATAAAAGTATATATTTTATGTGATTTATTCCTACTAAGTGAAAGTGCACTACTGCCTCATGTAAAGACTCTCATACGAAGAGCCTTTAAGTGACTAAGGACCAATGTGATAGCGATCATAGGCCCCCCCATCTCCATCCCTCTCAATGTTTTTGAATACTTCAATTGTGCCTCTCAATTTTTTGTAATGCTATAAAATCAGTATCTAGATGGTTTTTAAATGTATTCTTTGGAAATTGTTTTATGTAAAATAAATGTTACTTAATTACATTTATTTGACTTACATCATTTAGTGGGTAGGAGAAGATTCTTGGGGGTTTTCAGAAAAATAAATAATATACTTACATCTGTACTAGTTACAGAGTAAGCTGCTTTAAGGAAAAACTACAAAACCCTTATAGCTAAAACAAGATAGAAATTTCTTTTTCTCAATTTCAGCAGTTCAAAAGTGAGCAAATCCACAAGGTTATCCAGGGATCCAGGCTGGCCAGTTGGCTTTGCCTGCAGGAAGGGGGGGAAAAAGTCCTCAAACAGTCCATTTTAAGTTACACAGGTCACTTCTGCTTACATCCTACTGGCCAAAACTTAGTCACATGGCCACAGCTAGCTAAATACAGTGCCTAACTAGGCAGCCATATATCCAAATTAAAACCTAAGGTGGAGAGGGAGGTGGAAGAAAGGGTGATTCCTGATAACAGTTGAGAAATCTCCACTCCAATCGTAGTCCAGACTCTTAGGTGGGAACCCGCCTGATGCCTTGTTCATGCATTCAGTAGGGTTTAATTTCCTCAGGCATCACACAATATAAAGTAGGTTAGCTTATGCTCATGTGGCACAAGTGAACTTTAAGATGAACAGAATTTAGAAAATTCAAATTTAAAAAAGTAGAATCTGTTATTTTAATGATTGTTTCAGGCTATACGTATTTTTGACAAAGAGGTGAACACCTTGAAACAATGTTCACTATCTCAACAGTTTGTGGGTTTATGTGTTTTTTAATGATTAGCCTTAATGCAGACTACTGTAAAAAGACTCAAATACACAGTTAAGTTTGAAAATAAATCTCCCTCTCCCTTTCTCCCTTACTGCTAACATAGGAAAGTGGGGACAGGAGCCAGGGGTGATGGTAGAGGGGCATTAAGCTTCCTTCTTGCTCCAGGAAAGACTTTTAGTGGAAATGTATAGAAGGAGCCAAAATTAGGGATGGGATGTTTGGAGACAAAAGCCAGCCTTTCCCAGCTTCTCTGAAAGGTGCTTGTCTTAACTCATTCCAACACTGAATATTATGCTTGAGTGTTATTTGTATAAATAAAGATGTTTACATCACACCAGTACCCACAAGGAAAGCTGTGAATGTTTTCTCTCTCTTGGCCCACAAGATGCGTTTACTGTTGAACATATCACCAATTTTTGTTTGTTTGAGATCTTTAAGGGACATGGATGGGTGGGTGACCCAGATAAGGAAGCATGTGATGAAGAAAAGGAGCAAGAACAAGAGGTCAATGGGGATGTGGGTGTGGCAAACCACTCTCAGGACGATTGAACCATCCCTCAAGCAGGGGACTGTTCTTCCTTGTGATGCTGAGCCACTTGGGACTCCTGATCATCTTCCTTCCCAGGGCTTATAGCTTTTCTTACTCAGTGGAAAAAGCTTTTTTTTTCCTTTTAAAACACTGAGCAATTGGAACTATAACTCAATTTTTTACAAAGCTGGCTCCTGTATTTTATGTATGTTTGATCATGTTTCCACTATTATAAAAGTGGTATTTGGAAGGTTAAGAGGGCTCATGCTCCCCTAACCTCCACTTTGGCACCTGGAACTTTAAAAAGGCAAAAAGGGACTTATGCAATACTCTAGCTACTGTCAAAGGATCTGTTCTAGTGATCCTCAAAAGAGGGAAAACTTTGTTCCAGTAGTGGTGAAGAAAGAAAACAACTTGGTGTGATCACTGTCTAACATGAAAGATCAGAACTATAATGTGTATGTTGGTGTATGTATGTGGTTGGACACTAATTAAAGATGCTATTCATAATGTCATTTTTATGACTCTGACTGTGGTTAGGTAAGGATTTGAGGTATTCCTCAAACATTCCAAGAGGCAAACCACAGAACTCTGAATGGTAAAAGTATATTTTGAAAATTTCTAGTGAGCATTAGATGTTCTTAGTACTGGTTAGCTTTTTGAAAAACCTATTGCCTTTGTTACTGAAACCAAAACTTGGTAACAGGTTACAATAGAGTCTTCTAAGCTCCAGAGGACAGAAGCTGTGTTTTAGTCATTCTAAGTTCAGAGCCCATCGGTACCTTGTAAATGGCAGGCATGGACATGGGTTCTAGAAATGGACTGAAAAGCAGACAGACCCCCACCCCACACAAGGCGTCCTGTATTACTTTAGGTTGTCACTTGTATGAATGGGGCTTTTACTGATTATCTCAGTCTAAAAATATCCTCTTAACTCAATCCCCAAATAAAATAGCTCAAGCAGATTTATTCTGCTAAGTTGTCTCACTGTTTTCTTTAGAGTATAAAGTCTCAGCTAAAATACATTGGAAGGGAAATAACTGAAAGTTATGTTCACCTTATTTAACTGGAATGAAAATTTTTGTTTTTTGTTTTTAACAGGTACTGAATTTGACCTTTGCTTAGCATCCTACACTGTAGGGGTAGTCCACCATTCTATCCACGGTGGGAATACAGTTGTTGATCTATTGTGAGAGATTAACTTTACTTCTAAACTAATACAAGTTTTTAACAAGATGGAAATAGGTCTCCTGTTGGTTAGCTTATAACCTGATTACAAACCTCTGTTTGCTTAAAAAACAAATGTGAAGGTATCTATACCAAATCTGGAGTATCTCACACCTACTTTGAATACAACTTGGCTTCATTTCATATAGGCTCTGGTGTCCACCATTAGCTTCCAAAAGAAAATTACTAGGCGAGTTCTTACAATATACTGTTGCCTTTGGGGGACTTTGAACAGAGGAGTGGTAACCAAAATACCTGAAGCAGGTAGATCATCTAACACTTTAAAAGAAACTGCTTTTGTATCATCTTGGGATTAAAACTTTTACCACATTGAAGCCACATTTGTTTTAAAACACTGCTAAATACCATAAACATTATGGGAAGACGGCTAATGACTCATACTATTTGGTGCCGGGTAAGTTAAAACAGAAAAAATGAAAACCAGGAACTAATATCAAGTGGTTCCGATATGAGTGATGCTACCAAGCTGAGATTTCCTTCCTGGGGAATATGTTTATCAACTCTGGTTAGGTAGATTTTCAAAATGTTTATCATCTCTGGTTTGGTAGATTTTCTCCTCTGTGAAAACTATGCACATTTGCTCTAAAACTGACAAAGGGATTTTGGCATGGATGGCATGGAAAAAAGGAAATGGATTGATATCTTTTTCAAAAATCTCTGAAGAGTATATAAACATAGGAATTTTATAAAGTCTGAGGACAAAACAGAGAAAACAGAACACCACCACCAGACCATAAAACAAAATTAGAAATCAATCACAAAAGTCAAAATTTCCAATGTATTGGTTGAAAATTGAATTATACTGACAAAATATTTAGACCTGAAGTGTATACATGTACATATCAAAACTTGCAAAATGTAAAGTGGTCCTTTGAAAAAGATGAAAACAAACTAAGCAGTCAGTTCGAAAACTTAGAAGACTAAAAAGTAAATCCAAAGAAAGAAGGAAACAAAATTAAAAACGTGAAAATTCATGACATTGACAATAATAAAAGCAAAAAAAATGGGCACTGGGAAACACTCATTTCCAGCCTCTGGCCAGATTAATCCAGGAAAGAAAGCAAAAATAAGCTGTATTAGGAATGTAAATGGGGATCAAACTACAGATAAAATAGGATGAATAAAATTATTAGATGCATACAAGGGAATACTATAAAGTTGTACAAGAATTAGATATACATATATCAAACAAGTCTAGAAAAATGCAAATTGCAGAAATATTCCTAGAAGGAATACTTACTATGCACACAGATTTTAAGCATTTCCCTGTTCCAAGAGCCCTCTTTTTGTCACTACAGGTACATTCTGTTCTAATAACTAGGCCCCCAAAGCATCCTTTTAAACTTTACAGTTTTTTCTTTTTTGAGACAGAGTCTCACTCTGTTGCCCGGGCTAGAGTACCCTGGTGTCAGCCTAGCTCACAGCAACCTCAAACTCCTGGTCTCAAGCAATCCTTCTGCCTCAGCCTCCCTAGTAGCTGGGACTACAGGCATGCGCCACCATCCCAGCTACATTTTTCTATATATTTTTAGTTGTCCAGCTAATTTCTTTCTATTTTTAGTAGAGACGGGTCTGCTATTGTTCTGGCTAGTCTCAGACTCCTGAGCTCAAAGATCCTCCCGCCTCAGCCTCCGGAGTGCTAGGATTACAGGCGTGAGCCACCACGCCCAGCTAAACTTCACACTTTTTTTTAATAGCTAAAAACATTTTCAACCCATGAAACAGTTAAAATTTTAAAGTGTGTTCATAGCATTATTCCATTATTATTTTAAGGATATACACACGTACATATATTTGTACGTGGATGCAATTTCTTGAATGATGACCAGAAACTGTGGTCATCCGGGTGAGGGGAGGCAGGAGATACTTTACTTTCCATTTTATATCCTTGAACTGTCAGAAATTCCTGTCACATTTATTACTTTTATATTTTACACTGTATTTCACTGATTCTATTTTTTCCTACTTAAACAACCCTGAAGTCGGCATGTCAGTTTAATCGGCAGCTTTTCTTTTCTTGTGGTACATAGGTTAAAATGATGAATCTTAAAATCGATGGCATCTTAGAGATGACAAGAAATAGTATATGTTAGTGGAGAAATGTGTAATTTAAGGGTTCACATTTTCTTATATTTTCCGAGGATAATTCACTAAGTTGGGGCAGATTTTAAATCGCATTATTTAGTTGAGTAATTCCATAATTTATTGAGCAACTTCTGTGTGCAACAAGGTTCTGTGCTGTGAGGGCGATGGGGGCATATAGGGAAGAACAGGGACCGTCTCTGATCGCACTTTTCTCCTCTGCATTAAGGGTCAGGGCTCTAGTTGGGGAATGATGCTCTTCATGCAAAATTCCCTTTTAAAAAACCTTAGAAACCTGATCTTGGCTGCAGCTTATCGCCCACCGGGTGCAGAATACGCCTGCACATCAGTGCTGTGGGTTGAGAGAAGGGGCTGCGGCTTAGCTTTCCTAGAAACAGCCACTGGGGGCCCCGTTTCCTGCTGCGGTCTGAAAGTCACGCTCTCCAGAGACTTCTCCAAGCATCTTAAGCTGAGGGCTCCTTCCGCGAGCCTCAGCCCCGACGTCCCCCTGAAGGCCCTTAGCGAGTTTCGAGACGAGTGTCCCCCTGCCTATGCCTTGAATTTAGCCATACCTTTGGAAATCGTTCAAAGAAATGTGGAGGGCCCTTGGAAAGTTACCAGGACACTTCGCCCCCTGGGCATCCCCAGCGTCGGGGCGCCTGAGTGCCGCCCGCCGCCCGGGAGCGGCCTCACCTGCAGGCGCCCGCCCTCCCGCCCCCCCGCAAGGCGCCGCAGGTGGCTCGGGTTGGGAGGGAAAGAAAGCAGCGAGGCCGTGCCCGGGAGGCAGGGAGGGAGAAGCCGCTCTCGGGTAGGGGGCGGCTGGTCCCACTCGCAGCAGCCTCTCCGTGAAATAACAAGTGCCAGGTAGGGAATGTCTGAAGGCAAAGGAATGACAAACGTCAAGAATTCTGCCCAAACCATTCCCATGTTGGGGCAACTCTGTCGCTATAACGTGAACTTTTTAATCCATTATCCCTAAGTTACAAAAGCAGAAGTGACTGGCAAACTTTTAGCTAAATACCGAACTTTGCAAAGCGGCCACGATGCCCGGCGCCCTGCACCGAGGGGAGAAGGTCTCGGCCGGGGCCCCCGGGCACATCCTGGATGGGGCGCTGGCTGTGGCGGTCTTTGCTTCCCAGGAGGGTAACGGCCCGCCCAGGGAGCAGCCGACTAGCCGCGCGGCCCGGTTCCAAGGACCCCGGCAGTCTGAGTCACTGACAGCTTCGCAGGTCAACGGCGCCCAAAGGAAAAACTGTCTCGTTTGGATTCCGCAGCCGGACGGTGGCCCGCGGCCAGGGCCAGGGGCGGGGCACCGCGCGAGAGGACCTGCCCCGGGTGGCCGAGGCGCCGGGACCCGTGGGGGACGGGGTGGCGGGCGGCAAACGGCGACCGCGTCTAGGCGCACACTCTGCGCCGGGGGGCGCCCTTCCCGGCTCGCGCCTCTCGTGCCCGCGCCCCCGGTCCCGCCCCCGCCCGCGCCCCGCCCTCGCCGGAGCCCCGCGCGCTGCGAGCCGCCTCCGGACACAGGCTTGCGGAGGGGCGCCCGGACGCCCGCTTCTGCCCGCTCGCAGCCCGCGCTCCGCCGGCCCGCGCCGACCAGCTGCGGACCCCGCGGCAGGGAGGAGCGGAGGTCGAGCGAGTCGCCCGAGGCGGGGACAGCCGCCTGGAGCAGCGCCGCGCGGAGCCTCCGGACAATGGGGCCGCAGCGGCTGCTGCTCGTCGCCGCCGGCCTCAGTCTGTGCGGCCCGCTGCTGTCTGCACGCACCCGGGCCCGCAAGCCAGGTGAGAGCTGCCCCCGCAGTGGGTCGGGCGGGAGGGGAGGGGCAAGGAGCGGGGACTAAATGGGCAAGGAGGCGGGGGTGCCCTGACCTCACCCCTGCCTCAGTTTCCTTCGGAAGCCAAGCAGGCGTTTGGGCTGAGATCCTGAGTCTCCCCCAGTCACACCTAGTGGGGCGTGCCCACCCCAACCAACCCCTTCTCACGGTCCAGCCGATGCCCCTTTGGACGCGGTTCTGGAGGCTGCAGCGCGCCTGCCACGGGTATTGGATATGGAGAGGGGAGCGGGTTCCCCTGGGGGAGCCTGCGGTCCCGCTTGGCTTCGTCGTCATTGTGTGGTCTGTTTCTCCCGGGACCACTCCCACCAGTAGACGTTCTGGTATTTTCAATGTAAAGTAGAGAACCGCTCCCGCTGAAGTTTTACTTTGTTGCAGTTTTTTTTCTTGCACATTGTAGAGGCGAGAAAAGTGGCGTAGACAAAAGCCCAGTTAGTCCCTGGGCACGTTTAGCAGAGAATCGATACCAGCAGCCCCCGGCACGGCTTTGTGCCGAGGAGGTGCTCACGGTGTGAGATCCATGTGTGGTAACTGTGTGGGCTCTGGCTGGTGGTGGGAGGGGGGAGGTTTTCTTTCTTACCTAGAAGCCTTTCCTTCCAAGTGAGTTGGGGAAAGGGACACCTCCCAGAACCAGGCTCCTGCAGACACTGTGGGATCCCAGTATTTCTTAACGAAATTTCTGATCTGCTGCAAAGAGGCAGCTTATCTAGAATATATTTAACACTATGTAATAAATAGATTTGGTCGACTTATTTGGTCAAATATTTTCTATTACACCTTCTCCAGAGCTGGGCAGAGGACTTGTTTTTAGCCTGTAAAGGCACTAATTAGAGAGTGAGAAAAATGTTTTTCAATTTCTTAGTAACAATAGTACCTTATAAAATTTTAGCCATTTTTTTCGTAAAGAAACTAATTTTCGTGGGTTTTCTTCTTATCGGTGAAAGAATGTGCACTCTGTATTGCTCCCACACTCAAAAAAAAAAAATGTGTAGATACATCAAGATTAAGAGGTGACAAAGATGTAGCATGTTCTCTGCTCTCTTTGTTTAGGGTGAGTTTTGAGGAGATGCTTTTGGGAAAACTAAGAGACCCAGACTGGGGCCCAGTGTTTGGCAGCAACTCACCAGCCTGCGTGTGGATACCATGAGCATTACCGCCGAGGGTGTTTGGAAAAATTGTGTGTGATGATACATGATTTCACAGACTATTATGTAATTTGCTCAATTTTATTTTGGGACAAGCTCTTGAGAATACAACTTTGTGTTTGAGATTTGGATAGCGAGTGGAGAACAGGTTTATACAAATGCTGCATGCACGGTAGCCACCCTTCCTCACAGTAGCCCCCTAGGGAGGCTTTGGTCTCCATTAGGGAGTGAAAGTGAAGGCTACTGGTTTCTGACATGCTGCTTCCTTTCTCATGTAAGGGGTGGTCCGTGCTAGATGCACAGTGCTAGTGTAGACAGAAAGACAAGTGGACACACGTTGGCTAGTCTGTCGACACTGGATTCTGGAACCACTTTAGGAGGGAAAGAAGAAAGGAGGATGACAAAAGAAAGGGAGCTTCTGTTAAGTGCAGTATTCCACGTCAAGCCCTGATCCAGGAGGAATTTTCACTTAGCTTGTGTCATTTTACCCTCTCAAAATGCCTTGTTAAGATGGTGTTTATCCCCTTTTGCTGATTCTCAAACTGACGCTCAGAAACAGTGGCTAGCCAAATGGGGAAAGAGGGCTGTTGGAATGGTCCACACACCTTTGGTGCAGGGAATAAATAGGGCTTTGTCTTCACAGAGTTTAAAATCACTAATAAAATCAACCAAAAATGGGTCTGCTTTTGTTATCGCCAAGCACCAGCAATTCTAAACAGTGTCTGTCATAAAATACTGGTGCTGGGACCACTCCCACCATCCAACGGTGCCTCTCCAATCCTTGCTATGCAACTGCTGAGAGAGAGAGATTCCGAGAGAGAAGCGTTTGTTTATTGTCCTGGACCACCAGCTGCATGTGCTAAGAGGGGCTGTGAAACCCCTCCAGGGCTGTCCCACTGCACTTGCTGGCTTTGTTCACACTCATTTTGGCATTTTCTGCCTTGTTACTCTGTGCATATCTCATCTCTCCTGGTAGGATTATAAACTTCTATTTATCCTCGTGGAGTCTAGAACAAATGTTCACTCAGCAGATATTTGCTGAGAAATTTGTAAATTCATGAACCAGTTTACATTCCTTGGTGCAGACAATTTAAGCGAGATGACGTATGTTCATTAGAAAGGGCCAGGTCCAAGAGTAAAAGGTTATCAATTTTATAAGACTCCAGAGGGTGAAAGCATTCAAGAATAGCTGGTGGTGACTTATGGCAGAGTGGATTGGGTGGGTGATCACACATGCTGCCCTCCTACCCACAGGGTCGAGCCCGGTTCCATGGCATGGCCTGAGGTGCCCCTCTCCTTGCAGGAGGGTCCCAGCCCCTGTCCAGCCACCTCCTATTGTACTTCCTCTGCTTCACCCAGCTCCACCCTCTAGTTCCTCCCCCAAGGAGCTATGCTTTCTCTGGCTTCTGTCCTCCACACCACTCCCTCTGGCCAGAATGCCCTCCCCACACCCCAGGGCACCATTTAAGTAAAAACAGCTACCCTGCATGGAACACCTACTACGCTGTGGACACCTTGCTTAGGTAGGTCACATACACTATCTTATCTATTCCTTGCAACAGCCCTTTGAGTAGATGTCATCCCCATTTTACAGATAAGGAAACAAAACTGAAAATGAGTAAGTCATAGACTTGTGGAATTGGAGTTGACCACAGGCCAGTCTTTCCGTGGCGTATGCTTTCTCCACCGCCCCTGCAGAGAGGGAGCCCTCAGACTTCCCCGGCCCCTCCCGGTAGAGAACTGACCACACTGTGCCCCCAGTAACCCTAGAGGCAAAGTCTGTGCCCCGTTGGCTTGGTCGCCCAGGGAGGCGTTTAGTAAGCATTTATGCATGAACTATGGTATACTGCCACTGTCTTTTGCTAACAGATGATAAGGCAGACTATAAATAGATCCCACCCATGAATATGCTGATTAATTGGCTGTTGCAAGAGATGGTGATCTTTAGCCCAAACAGAAAGACAGGAAACTGGACAGTGACTCTACCCTAAGCAGACCAGAAAGCTCTATGAAGCCTGAAAGTCAAATTTTTTTATGAACCAGCAAGTAATTTTCTACCCTATCTATCTACCTAATATTCCTTGGTGGCTTTGCCTTTATTTTTATAGAACATATCAAAATAGCATGTTCTTTCCTAATTTGTCCACCCTTCCTTTGTGTGAGGAGAATTTTTTGAGGCATTCCCAGCCCTGTTCTCGAGAATATTCTCCTGTTGCCTCTCCTGGTTGCCTTTCTACTCCCTTTATCTTCCTCGTTCAGCGTTTCTCAGCCCTTTATGTCTGAACAGGTCAGTGTGTTGTGAACACCAACTTGCACTTTCTCAGCCGCTCTGAACTTGTTCTTTTTCCAAAATGCTTCTGTCTGGTCTCTTCCCCTGTGTCCTTTCTGCCCCTGCCCGCCTCCCTTAGTCATTTTCACCTTTGTCCCTGTCACCCTCACAGCCTGGAACTCAGCAGGGCCTTGAGCAGGAGTACCCCCGAGACAGTGGGGTCCTCAGGACCCTGGCTTTCTGATCTTGCTGCTCTCCTCATTTTGGACACTCATCCCTCTTTTACCCAGGAACTCTCCTTTTTTCCTTCCTTCCTTCCCTCCTTCCTTCCTTCCTTCCTTCCTCCCTTCCTCCTTCCTTCCTTCCTTCCTTCCTTCCTTCCTTCCTTCCTTCCTTCCTTCCTTCCTTCCTTCCTTCCTTCCTTCCTTTATTTTGTAAAATTGAGGTGAAATTCACATAGCATATTAACCATACTAAAGTGTACAGTTCAGTTGCATTTAGCACATTTATAATGTACAAACACAGCCTCTACTCAGTTACATCACATCGTTGTCATCATCCTAAAAGGACACCCTGTACCCCTTAAGCAATCAGACCCCATTTTCCTTTTTCCTAGCCCCTGGGAACCACCAATTTGCTTTTTGTCTCTATGGATTTACCTATTCTTGATAATTAGTATAAAAATGGAATCATATAATATGTGGCCTTTGTGTCTGGGGAGCTCCCCTTTAACTAGTTTTCATGAGTACCTGGACTCCCCTTCCATTGCAAACACTCACAAAAACATCTTTGTTGTCAGAGGAGTCATTAGGAACCATGACCTTGGTTTATTTTGACTATGATGCTAGTACTGGGTGCTCTGCAGTTTTTTAACATGCAGAATTTTTCGTTCCCTTATTTTATGATTTCTTTCATTCTACCTTTTCCTCTGTCTTGCTTATGCCTGGAAATGTCATAGTAAATAGCTCTGTCTATAGGCTGAGAATTTTTTTCTAAGTATGAGCTTTCATGTCCCCAAATACCCTGTCCCACACTGACCATGTCACTGTACTTGGAGGGGCCCACTGAAGCTGAGGTCATTATCCTCCATCCTAAGGCATCCAATGAAGTTTTGCCAACTTAAAATGGCTTTATAGACCTTTATACATTCTTTATTTGCTTTCAAAAGTAACTGGACTTTTGAAATGATGGGAATAATCTATAATTTACACTTGAAAACAAATTTCTATAACCTTGGGAACAGACATTGTATAATCCAATGGTCCCCAACCTTTCTGACACCGGGGACGGGTTTCATGGAAGACAGTTTTTCCACAGACATGGACGGTGGGGGTGGGAGACAGATCTGAAGGAATGGGGAAAGCCATTGAGTCAGAGTAACCCCCAGGGAGACCACTAGCAACCTAACCTCACCAGGTGGCTCCAGGCAAGAGCCCCACACTCTTCCCTTGTGTGGTCTTTATGCCTGCTGTGGCCTTGGGTACACCTGTATTTACTTCTCTGTAACTCCCCTTCTTCTAGATTTTTCTTAGGCTTGCTTTCCTGTGCTTCCAGAGGAGTCCCTGCTCCTGGACATGGGCTGGCTGGGAGAAGAGGCAGCCTCTGATACCTGCAGCCTCTTCTGACCCTGCAGTCAGGCAAGAATTCTACCTTTAATTCTGCTTTTTCTGTTCACTTATGGCTGTTGTTTCTGCTCCATCTAAAACGTTTTAAAGACTTATTTTTCTGTTTTGTCCTTGAATGTCTTCCTTCTACCTCTGTCCTGTCTGTAAGGGCTGCACTGTTGGCATGTGTGGTTGTTGTGTAGCAAAGGTCAGCGGAACTCCAGAAGTCCCAAGCAACAGCTGTGGGCCTCACCTTAAGCTATACATTCACATGTCCACATACTGCCTGCTTTAGCTAAAAGAATGAGGAGATTCATTTGTTTGGTGAAATGCTGAGAAAAAGAGGGCACCCTTTTAGGAGCAGATCATGAATCACAGGTGTTTAAAGAGACAGGATGTGTAGTCAAAGGTATGAGCTTTGGAGCTGGGCAGATCTAGGTTAAAATCCTAGCTCCTCCACTTCCTGGCTGTGTGACTTTGAACTAGTTACTTTGACTCTCTTTGCCTCCATGCTGTCATTTATAAGATGGCTATAATGCTGATCTCGTAGAAACGTTAGATTTACATGAGATCAGGCAAGTAAAGTACCTGACACATAGTAGGTGCTCAGAAAATAAGTTTTTATATGCCAGTTTCATCATATTCCAGAAAAGCCTTTGAAGAGTTAATATCAAATGAATTCTCTAAGTATAAGACTGTTCACACAAACATTCAAGAACTTTTTCCCCTTCAGAACTAAGACAAAAGAAAAACAAAAATCCTTGCTCTTAATTTCTAGTGGGAAGTAAATACACATAAAATATTTGTGGGGTTTTTTTCACTTTTTATTGTGGAAGTTTTCAAACATACCTCAGAATGAGCAATATAGTTACTCCCCATACCCATCAGCCAGCTTCAACATTATGTACATGTGACCAATCGTCTTTCATCTGTACCCTCAACTTTCCTCCTCCCTCAACAGGATAATTTGAAAGCAAATCCCATACATCATATCATTTCATCCATAAATACATCAGTATAGGCCAGGCATGGTTGCTCATGACAGTAATCCTAGCACTCTGGGAAGCCGAGGTGGGAGGATCACTTGAGCCCAGGAGTTCGAGACCAGCCTGAGAAGGAATGAGACCCCATCTCTACAAAAAAAAGAAAAACTAGCCAGGCATGGTGATGCATGCCTGTAGTCCCAGCTACTCGGGAGGCTGAGGCAGAAGGATCACTTGAGCCCAGGAGTTTAGGTTGCTGTGAGCTAGGATGATGCCACTGCATGCTAGCCTGGGTGACAGAGTGAGACTTTCTCAAAAAAAAAAAAAAAAAAAGTATATATCCTTAGAAATAAGAACTCTATTTTCACATAACTGCAATACCATTATAATACATAAAAAACAAACAATTCGTTAATATCATCTAATATTCAGTGTTCAAATTTTCCTGTCTCATAAATGCCTTTCAACAGCTGGTTTGTTGGAATCAGTATCAAGCAAGGTCCACTACAACATTTTAATATGTAACTGTCCCCCACCCCCACCTCTTTTTTATTGCTGTTTATTTGTCAAACTGGGCCATCTGTCTTAAAGGCTTTTCTACATACTGGATCTGGCTGACTGTGTCTTGAATTCATAGATCTTAACATGTTGAAATGTTTCAATTCATTTCATCATTATTCTTTTGATGAGCAAATTGTCACATCTTTGGCCAATGGGAACCTCTTCAGATTGACTCCACAGTCTTTTTGGCCTAACCCTAATATTCTTTGAAGATGTCAAGGCTCACCTTGTATGTTTCTCTACCGCAGATCTGGAATCAGCCATTTCTTTAAGCAGCATTGTTCCCCACCCCTTGGAAAATGGTGCTTGTTTGAATTTGGGGGACTTGAGCATTCCAATAATGCTGCTGTTTTCCACTTGACAGAATTACTGTGTTTCTGTTATTTTTCCATCGTCCTCCTCTCCATTTCTCTGTAGCCTGTAGTGTTGTTTCAACTGTCCTGCTCTGTGTGGGAATGTGAACAAGGTCCTGGGACTGCTTTGTTAACTCCCAAAAGGCGTGAGCCCTGTAGGGCAGAACCATGAGTCAAAACTGAGGCTGGTGTGTCATGGGATGCTGGCATGCAGTAAATCCCAGGATCAAATGGGACATTCAAAGACCATCCAGTCACCCCTCTGCTTCCAGGCCAGATCTCATCAAAGTCAGAAAAAGCATTGCCTGACTCACCAATTTTAAAAACGCCCAGAGTTAGAGAGCCCATATTTAAGTTATTTAGCAATATGCTGTATTCAGTAACAAAACTACTCTAGAGCTAATTAGAAAAACCTAAATTAAGTGAAACTTAGCAAGAAATGTGAGAGCTGATTTTAAGGACCTGTACTACTTTTTTGTGAAACCAACAAAAATATGGATGAATGACAAGAGCTTTTGGCATGTTGACAAGCATTTTCTCCTTGACCTCCGAGCTGTACTAGGACTGGAGGAAAAGCACGATGCTCAAACTCGAATTTCAGCTTAAGGGGCTTGAAGTAGTTGGAATTTTCTAGTCACCTTGCATTGGTTTTGTTCTTTCTTTGATGCTGGTATATACTTTTTTTTTTTTTGCTGACATTCTTTAATTTTACAAAAACCAGAATATCAAACCTATGATGGCAATAAAAAGTAACACCTCAGGCAGTGAGTGATATTTAATCAAGGGATTATACATTCTTTCTGGGTTCTAGCCTATAAAAATTTCATGTTTCCATGAGTATAATGTTTCTGTCATAAACAGATCAGATCAGCTGTACTGAGAAGGCCTAGCCAGAGAAGACATTTTAGAAAACAAGTACCTATTGCCAAAGTACTAAATACAGAGTATAGCCTAATGACAGTTTTATTTTCAGATGAAGTGATGCTATCTAAGGAGCTTAGTTATGAGTATGCAGTAGTTTTCAAATGGGGTCCCTCATCCAGGTATCATCTTGATTCGTGTGTGTGTGTGTGTGTGCATATTCCTGTGCACTTTTTCCCCTCTGTGCGTTACAAAAGTCCTTAATCTAGCCAGGATCCTAGAGGATCAGCAGAGGAAAATTGTGTTATTTTAAGGTTCCTCTAGGTCAGGATTTTTATGGATACAAGCTTCTGTGCTGTTAAAATGCCAGAACCCGTTCATTCTTTTCTTTCAGCTCCCACACATTCATTATGACCTTGAGGATAGCTTCGCATCCCTCAAGAGCTGTCGGTACCAATGTCAGGCCCTCGTGTGACTGGGTCAAGATGAATTTAGAGCAAGTTAGACACCTTACAAAGGGAAGAAAGTGATACTTCTGGAAGGGCTGTGCAGTCAAAATTTGCTTTACAACTCTGAACCCTTGGCCTATACCCTTTACAACCTGCTCACGTCCCTCCTCGTACTGAAAAACTAACCATTGCTAAATAGCATGGAAGAGGAGCCTCGATTTCATTGTAATTTAAAGTAATTGAGTGAGCAAACAACTGGGTCTGAAAGCACACGGCATGGAAGCGGGAGGGAAAGGATGGTTTTTATAGTTTCCAAGTGAGTGTATATCCTATTTCACATGGGATGCTCCTAGCTGCCAGATTTGTAGGCCAGACAGGTTTCAGAACCCCATTTAAATGATTCTGAGCTGAATTCAGAGAGGTTAAGAGACTCCTGGCAGAACCAATATTAGAGTGGAAATATGTGACAAATTTGAGGAGTACCTACCATGTGCAGGGCTCTGTACTGGAGAGTCAGAGATTAATAGGAATAGTGCTTATCTTTGAGGATCAATCTAGACACAAATGTGTACTCAGAGACTTGTCACTGGAGACATTTGTCCTGTCCCTGTGACAAATCTGCAGGCCACCCCTTCACCTCTGAGGACCCACTTATGACCTTGCTGAGGTACTTTGACCTCAACCTTATACTGCCAGGCTCTGCCCTATCTCTCAGTTGGTTCTACTCTAGCTCTGCTCTTCGTTTTAGAAATAGATATCAACGTGATTTTTCTTTATTGTGCGTAGTTGTAATACATTCTATAAAATTCTTATCTGCTAATTCCCATATTTGACTCATCTTGAAATGAGTTTCCATTGATTATCTTTTTACTTGAGACTGGGATATACTTTTCTGATTCTTCCTTTTCTTGTCTTTTTTTTTAATTGACAAAAAATTATATATATTTATTTTGTACAACGTGATGTTTGAACTACGTATCCATTGTGGGATGGTTAAATGAAGCTGATTAACATGTGCATTACATTATTAAATACTTATTTTAGGGGGTGAGACCACTTAAAATTTATACTCTAAGCAATTTTCAAATATACAATGCATTATTATTAACTGCAGTAATCATATTGTACAGTAGTTCTCTTAAACTTATTTCTCCTGTCTAACTGAAATTTTATATCCTTTGACCAATGTCTCCCCAGTCACCCACCCTCCCTCAGCCTCTGGTAGCCATCATTCTACTCTCTGCTTCAGTGAGTTCAACTTTTTTAGATTCTATATATAAAAAGTGAGATTATGCAGTATATGTCTTTCTGCGCCTGACTTGTTTCACTTAACGTAATGTCCTCTAGGTTCATCCACGTTGTTGCAAATGACAAGATTTCTTCTCTTTTTAAGGCTGAATAGTATTCCACTATGTATAAGCACAATTTCTTTATCCATTGATTTGTCAGTGGGCACTTAGGTTGATTCCAAATCTTGGCTATTGTGAATAATGCTGCAGTGAACATGGG
>CAUYRT010098609.1:0-47742 GCA_963574885.1 Lepilemur ruficaudatus
GAGGAACAGGCTTTCAGTAGACACTGAATCTGCTGGTGCTTTGGTGTTGGACTTCCCAGCCTCCAGAATTGTGAGGAAAAAAAAATTTTGTTTACTTTAGTTCTTTATAAATTACCCAGTCTCAGATATTTTGGTATAACAGCACAAACAGACCAAGACAGAAGGTTATAGCAATAGTTCAGATGAAAGATCACAGTGACTAAGACAGAGGGGCACTCACCACATGATAAGAAGTGGCCTGATTCTATCTGTATGTGAAGGTGGGGCCAAAAGAGTTTGCACTTTTAATGATGGCTTTGGGAACACAATGTAATGTCTTAACTTCTCAACTAGACTGTAAGTTCTTTGTGGGAAGTGCCCAGGTCTCATGTGTCCCCAGGAACTTCTCCCACCTTGGTCCCAGCATCTTACCAAAAGCAGGTGTTCCCTTTAAAACACATTCTTGATCGTTCAGTGTGAAGGAACTAAACAGTGTCCAGAGACTCCACAATGTCATGCAAGCATGATTCCAGGACACTTACCATTTCAATCAATGACAAACTATGTCACAAAATATTTTCTGGGACAACTCCCAACCTTCATCCCTTGCCAAACGCCCTATAGCACATCACTTCATTGCTATAAATTTAGCTATATTTAAGTATTTCAATACTGTAGTATTAAGCACTGAGCATTTTTTTTATTCCATAAGGTTTACTTAACATGCTCTTCTGGTTTGAAAACAAATAAACAAAACCCCAAAGAAAAAGACGTAACTTGGAGAATTCAAACACATAGAACTGAGAGTAAAAGCACATTGGATTATTGGCTCAAGTTCCTTTAAATGAAAGAGAAAAAAAAAAAACGAATTCTTTTCTTCTGAGGATAATGTCTCGGAGATTTGTATATGATTAGGAGATGTGATAACTGATCGTTCCCTGAAGCAAAAATTAACCAGGAAAGAGAACCTTCAGCATTGGGATGTCGGGCAATGGAGTGTTTGGAATCAGCAGTGCCAGCTCACATTCAGCTTCTTGCTTGCCAGTGATTATAATTTCTAGCCAAGGTAACTAAAAGTGTATTTATACCACTAATATCTCAGGTAAAGAAATGCTGGAGTTGATTAGTAGGGAAAATTAGAAAAGGGCACCCCTTTGCACCTGCTAAGACATATAGGCAGAGAGTGGACCAAGCACTACACTTAGCTTCAGCATAGCTGGTTTTCATTTGGGAACAACCCTGCTTATTTTACAATTTTGTGCCTCTGTCTCATTAGCTGAGAAAAGGGAATCAAGTCACTGGCCTCACTTTTTTTCCATCTCTAAAGATGAGGCTGCTTGTATACCTTCTGCAGTGAGCAGACAATGTAGGACAGAATGGATAGCCAGTAACTTGCCTTTATAAGTCAGGTTTATGTTCTTTGGATAGAGATCAGTGTAGCCAGATACCATCCCTAAATGCCCATGAACCAAGCCCCCAGGCAGGAAGAGATTTAGAATTGAAAGAAATGGTCAGAAGAAAAGCATTTTAGGCCTTATGGCAAATGCATGATTTTCTTGACTTAGAAATACAAATAAAAATAGTTGTCAGCCACTTTAGGAAGAGAGCAAGATAAAGCAGTAAAAAGGGAAAAGAGATGCTTTTACAGAGACGGGACAGAAAATGAAGGTAAACAGGAGAGGAGTTGGAGGAGATAAAAGGTGGCTGGAGACACATGCAGGGACAAATTTTCACCCACTCCTGGCTATTTGGACATTCTCACCATGACAAAGCAGGACCTGCTGTGGAGGCTGGAGCACCTAGTGCTTCAAGAAACCCTGTGGTCTGGGCACACTCACTGGCCTGATCCGGGGGCTATGCCCCAGACCAGAGCAGATGACAAAATATCCCTGTGGTCTGTACCTTACTCTCCTATCCTCTGCAAAACGTTCAGAATGGGTGCTTAAGTAGTATTTGTTGAAGGTGATTAAAAAGTAAATATTTTAATACAGTACACCAAAAGCAAGATAGATCCTTATTTCACGTTTGGAAATCTGATATTGGCAGGAAAAGTGGTGCAATCCTTTGAGAATGGCAGCAGAGTGCGGTAAAAATAGAATGTGGGAAGAAATCAATATCCAAAGGTGGGAGAGGCCAGTAGGTCCAGAAAAACATTTGTGCTAAAGAAGTACATGTGCCAAAGACAGATTGGCATATCGCCCCTCCCCCCACCCACACACTTCATGCAATCCACATATCTATCTGGAAAATGGGCAATAAACCCACTTCTGAAAAATGGGTATTGCCAGCTGAATTCCACTACACCATTGTTCTGGGAAAGGGAGGGAATAATTTCTAACAGATCCAACTAGAAGGTTTTAGAATTGAAGGCTCTCGAAAGCCATGTGATTCCTTCCTGTGACTGTTTAATCTGTCCTTGTGACATTTTATGGAACTCCGTTGTCACACTGCAGCCTCCCGGGGCTCTACTCCTCCTCTGATCCCAAAGAGTTGTTGAGTTTCTTATTCCTCCATAAGCTCTTAGCTCCAGCCTGGCAAATGCAAAAGTCTGCCATCCTCCTTTTGTCTTGAATGCCTCTGTTCAGCAATACGGCCAAGCCACAAAAGCCCTGCACAGGCTAGGTGTCTCATGCGTGTATGTGCCTATCCTAAATATGTTCAGTTTGAAAACATTAGGTCTTTATTCTTCAGATTTTTCAAACTATATAGTTTTTTTTAGTGAAAATGAGAGATACCTACATTAAGATGTATATACAGAGAGAATCAGCATTGTTTTTTAAAATGTAGCAAATATTAACAGATGAAATCCTTGTCCCAAAGTTATATATATGTCTTAAAGAGGAATTCATTCTTGGAATTATGTAAGCAGTAAAGAGTATTAAAAAATGTCTGCAAAATTTGCATATACTGGCCTTTTCTGGATATGAGAATAGGAAAAATATCTGAACGGGATTATTAGCTGCTATTACTTTCAGGAATGAACACTTGAAATCTGTAATCTACAATCCAACACGGCAACAGAAGATGCAAATTATTACTGTAAATTGTCCTGTTTTTTAGAAAGAAATTGATCATTAGGTTGAGATGGTAATTTAAGAGAAAACCTAAGATCTCAGAACTCTATGGCTAAGCCTGGGGTGATAAATGGGCAATATAAGTGTAGGAGTGAAGGTGCATCCCCTTAGGTGAGGGTGGGCGTAAGGTACTATGGTACGATGTTTCTCTAAATCTTTGGATATAATTATAGAACAAATATCATTTAACCAATAACCATTGACTAAATCAGAGTATCAAATACTGTACTACTATGGGATTTACAGTGCTGAGAGCAGAGTTCATATGTTGAGAAGAAATCTGGTGATTTAGTATCTCTTCTTCTTAGTGGAGAAAATGCTTCTAATTAACAGTATTATTTGAAACTACTGGTAAGATATCTTATGACAATAAATTTTATGGCCTGATTCTCATGTTAATTACAACCTGGCCTACAAAAGCTCTATAACCAATAACTCTCCCTCTTTTCCTCTCTTCTTCCTCCTCCTTCTTCTTGTAAGAATTCAGCATCATTTTTTTTTTCTAAGTATTCAGCATCATTTTCTTTTTTTAAGAGACAGGGTCTCGCTCTGTTGCCCAGGCTGGAGTACGGTGCTATGATCATAGCTCACTGCAGTCTCAAACTCCTGGGCTCAAATGATCCTCCTCCCTCAGTCTCCTGAGTAGTTGGGAATAAGGCGCACACCACCACACCCAGCTAATATATTTTTTAATTTTTTGTAAAGACACGGTCTTGCTATGTTGTCCAGGCTGATCTCAAACATCTGGCCTCAAGCAACCCTTCTGCCTTGGTCTCCCAAAGTGCTAGCATTACAGGCGTGAGCCACCACGCCTGGCCTCAGCATTGTTTTTACTGAAGTAGGACGTATAATGCTATTGGAAAGAAAAATCACACCTTAAAAGATTTGCAGAACTTGAGAAGATTGTCATTAATTTAACAGATATCGCTGGGATGCTATCATCGGTGTACCACAGCAAATAGCAGACAGTGAGGGGAGACAGCGAGGAGAAAAGGTAGACAAGCAGTTGATGGAAGGACCACATCAGAAGATTGAAAGGAGGGTGGGCTGGAGCAGAAAGGTGGGGATTAGACAGAGGGTAAACCCGGGCAGGTGTGAGAGAAAACTAAAGAATGGAGTGATGGTCAGGACGCGTAAATGTGGGCAGATGAGGGGCCTCTAGCAAGTAAAGAAAGTAAACTAGGTGGAGGGTGAAAGACTGGATAAAATAAGGGGATATGAGAAAAGCATTTGCATTAGTCACTGTTCATCCAGCTGCTCTGTAAACTAAAAGCCTGAATGTTAATATGCCCAGGGGCTCCCATCACTGTGCCCTCGACATGCTGAGGATTCCCAGTGTCTACCATTACTTCAGCCCTTTCCGCTGAGATCCACTGTCACACACTCAGTTCTCTACTCTTCTGAGTCTGCCCGGCAGACAGCTCGGACCTACCCTGCCCACCACTGCACCCACGCTTCTCCACCCCAAATCTGTCTCTCCCAACCAGCACTTTCCACCTGGGTACAAAGCAGCACTATCCACCCATATTTATATCAGACATTAGGTGAAATCCTCCATTCCTACTTGTCCCTTAACCCTCCACTTTTTATCCAACAGCAAATCCTTTAATTTTATGTCAAATCCTTCCGTACCTGGCCTTCTCCACTGCTGCTACCTTGGTTAAGTTCTCCATCATTTCTGTGATGAACTATTGAAACAAACGCTGAACCACTTCCACTCTTGTGCATTCTAATGTATCCTGCACACAATGGATCTCATGTCCCCCTGGATTAAAACCCTTCAGAACTGCCTCCTCCTTCAAATCCAGCTAGAAGAGCCCTCAGTGACTGGGTTCCATGTTGCTTTAGGGCCTCAGGGACTTTGCACATCTCCTTCGTCTTCCAGGAATACTCTTCACAGAGCTGACATGTTCCATCCTTGGAGTTCACCCTTTCTAGAGTGATTACCTATTATTTTCTATCTTAATGTCCCATTTTTCCCCTTCAGAATTTAGCATTTATTTATTACTAGTTTTTTTTACTGTTAAAAACAAGATTATCAATTGAACCCATTAGATTATGAGTTCAATTTGGGCAAAAGCAATATCTATCCTATTCACTATTGACTCCTCACCACCTAGTATACTGCCTGGAATGTAAAGGCACCTAAAGATCTATTCAGTCAATTAATCCATCAACCAACCACTATCTCACAACATCAAAGCCTGCTGGGGGCTGAGTTATGTTTTGTGTTATTTTCCTGTTTAGAACATCTAGGACATTGTTTACATCATTACTTTGACCATTAAAATACGACTTTCCTGTGATAATTTTTCACTGTAGTCCCAAACTGTTACTGCTTCTTAATGTTTCACCAATCTGTCTTCCAAATCAGATTTCAAACTCTTTAATGGCAAGAATCAAGTCTTTAAATAAATTCACTCACTGAACAAATGAGAGGCAGACCCTGTTCTGGGAGTTGCAGACACAGAGCTATATATGACAGGTATGGTTCTCAGCCTCAAGTATAGGTCACTCTCACATTCATTAATTTAATCTATTTAGCATCCTATGCACCAAGCACTGTTGTAGACAAAAGAAATGCAACAGTAAACAAAGAGAAATCCCTGTCCTCGTAAACTCTTGTTCCTGTGTGAATTTACATGTGTACATCACAGTACTTAGCCTCTAACACTGAGGCTGTCCATTCATATCTATGGATCTGATGTCAAAACGTTGAGTTGGGAAGAAGTTAGATAATTATGTGTTTATAAAAATTCAGTGCGGTGCTCCTTCAAGTCACAGGCAATTATGAGAAGGCAAAACCAGAGCAAAGGGCAGCCTTGAAGTTCCGAGTACCATGATTCTTTCAAGCCATTTAAATCAGATAAAAATTGTCTAATCTTTTTTTTTTTTACCTAATCCATCTTACCAATATGAATGAACTGTCTATGCATAGAAATTTGCTTTATGCCTAAGATAATTACTGGGATTTAAGAAAGAGAGGAAAGAGAATGCCTGGAGTTGAGAAACTAAAGAGACCAAGTAAACCCAAGTGCTGCCCTGCAAATGCTCCAGTAACTTACACCACATTTCAGACATGTGATTTCACTCGCCAAGTATTTTAAGTAGTTTAATATGTTGTACCATCAAATGACAAAGAGTATTCTGGATTTTTAAGAATAAATAAAAACATGCAGCTTACTCTGCAGTAGGATTTAACTCCAACTGAGGGATGAAACAGAAGAAATGTGCTATGTCTCGATTTGGACACTGTCAATAGGAGATGGGAAATTTTTACTGGCTTGTAATCTAATTCTCAGATTTGATGTCACCACATGGAGCTCTGCATCAGGGTACTTTTCTGTAATCATCTTTCAGAATCCTTATGTGGAACAGTAAGATTCTTCCTGAATAATCTTAGAAGACAGCATTTTTACTTCAAAGAGTTTCCCTATACTCAAAGGTCAAAATAAATAGGCTATAGGTTCAGTAATTAACACTAAAAAAGAAAAAAAAAGTTCTACCATTGAATTATAGAGCCTGGAGTCTTTCAATATCAAAGGCAGGTCTCTGTGCCATTCCTCATTTTATTAATAGATGATGGAACTGAAATCCTGGGAGACTGAAGAACTTCCGAAGGTCAACATGCTAATGAGCAGCACAAGCAAGATTTAAATTTGGTGGCAGGGTGACCTCTCCACTCTTCCAAAGCTGCTGTCTTCCTCATCTCCTCTGCCTTAGTCCTTCTCAGGGCTCTCCCATCACATCTTGCCACTCACCCTGAACCACCCAGAGCAGCAGCAAGAGTAGAAACCCAGGCCACCAAAGGACAGAGAACACAGAGGAGTCAGTCTCAGCACTGCACCAGCCTACTCTTCAGGGCTGAAGCCCAGAAACCAGACCTGCCAGTGCCCAAGTGTGCTGTGAGCTTGCGAAGATGCTCTGCAAAATATAGGTTGACTGTATCTTTATGTTCTGGGAAAATGCAATTGAATTTATTATTTCATGTCTTTAGTCCATTAACACTATGCACTTTCTGAGTTAAAGTGAGGTCATTTTCATTTAAGAGACTGAATTGGACATTAAAATTACATTTTGAAAAATAAAATTTTAACATGACACTTTTCAATCACTGGTGTCAATCCTTCAAAATGAGCATTACTTACTTAATTGCCATCTAGCTTCTGGCCTTCTATGAAAACTTTTCTGACCTCAGGAAATCCACAAGACATATAATCTGTTGAAGAATCATTCATCACTGCCATCAACAGTTAGAAGTCTTTTAGGAAGACTGTGTCTAAAATTAACAATTTCACATGTGCTGCTGCTGCAAAGGGTCAATTTACATATTGGTTCATGGATCATGACTTTTCACTTAGATCAATCCTTTGCCAAATTAATTGTATTCATTTTCAGTTCCATGTTGTTTTATGCACATACAAAAAGTGAAGCAATCGGCCGGGCACAGTGGCTCACGCCTGTAATCCTAACACTCTGGGAGGCCGAGGCGGGAGGATCGTTTGAGCTCAGGAGTTCGAGACCAGCCTGAGCAAGAGTGAGACCCCGTCTCTACCAAAAACTAAAAAAAAAAAAATTAGCCAGGCATGGTGGTGCATACCTGTAGTCCAAGATACTTGGGAAGCTGAGGCAGGAGGATCGCTTGAGCCCAGGAGTTTGAGGTTGCTGTGAGCTAGGCTGACACCATGGCACTCTAGCCAGGGCAACAGAGTGAGACTTTTTCTCAAAAAAAAAAAAAAAAGTGAAGCAATAGCTATCAATATGCTGTCTTCATTAGACAGAAGAACTTCTCACCAACTTAAATGATATCAATTTTACATCAGTATCATCAGATGCTTCAAATAGAGAATAGAGCTAATTCTAATAATAATTTGGTCTTCTTTCACGTACTTCATTGAATCAAAGTAAGTTTTTGGAAATTCATTCTATTGAAGGTGAAACCTTTAACATTATTGTGAAGGGTCAAAGTAAATTCGGTATAAAATTTAACATTATAAATAAAATATAAAAGTATTCAGGCTGAAAGAGTTATGTACTTCTATACTAAAATTGGAATTAAGAATAGCCTCCATTTAGCAGAATTTACTCTAAATTTAGCATTTACCTAAACTGTAGAAAGTATTTTCTCAATTAAAAAATATTTTGATCTACAGAGAAGAGGCAGCTGGAAATGTCAACTGTGGTGGACACCGTGTCATCTCTCAGCCATGCTTGAAACAAAGCAGTTCTCGGAACACCTGTTCTCATACGGATTGTTTCTTGTTGATCGGCCTCAAGACGCCTTGTGACTTGCAAACAAGCCAGGGCGTTTTGACCCACAAACGGGAAAGGGCAAAGGAAGAGACACAAACGTCAACTCCCTGAGGCAGAGCGGTGAGAACCAGTCCGTGCTGAGACGAAAACATTCGGGGAACAGAAAATAGTGGTGGGAAAAGCTGGGGTAGACTGGGACAGATGCCAAAAGAACAGTGTTAAAAATAAAGACGCTGCAGGCGAGAGGTGCTGCGGTCTTGTATCGTCTTTGTGTGTCTGTCGTTTGTTGTTTATCTTCTGTGTTCATTTCTCCTCCCCAAGCGGGGCCACAACAGTCAACAGTTTCTAATTTGTTAATCATAAAACATAACCTTGAAGAAGACTACAGGCAAATTTATTTTCTGATCAACACCTAAGCACACATATAGAAATAACATTTATCGGGCATCGGGCAGATGGAGGGGGGAGGAGGGGATGGGTATATACATACATCATGAGTGCGATGTGCACCATCTAGGAGATGGACATGCTTGAAGCTCTGACTCTGGGGGGGAAGTGGGGAAAGGCAACACGCATAACCTAAACATTTGTACCCCCATAATATGCTGAAATAAAAAATAAATAAATAAAAATAAGATGAGGAGGAGGAACCCACTAAAAAAGTATATTGTTCTGTAAAATACCAGCGGAGCAGTATAGGGGAAAGTATATGCAGAAAGAAGCAGGATGAGACCCAGAGACAGACAGACACAGAGTGACTCCTGATGTCTCCCTGGAAACCCAGAAACTCTCTCCACTTTGTTTCTGTGAGAAACCTTGCCTCTTTCAATGCTGTCATTTTTATTTGAGGTCGTTTGAGTGGACTGGGTCTTTGCAAACCACAGAGCCTTGCTTTATTTACTTTTCAGGTGATCCTTCCTCTGTGTGCCACAACACAGGCTTGGTTCTCTAGGGCAGCACTTTGACAGAGCTGTGATGCGTCATTTACTTAGCTGTCTTCTCTTAATCTTCGAATCTTTAAGGTAACAACCATGTTCCAGTCGTCTATAGCACAGAGGCCAATACACAGCAATACTTAGTAAATATATGGCAAATAAATAAATGAATATTTATAAAGATCAAGAGTAACTTCTTTATTTATAAAATTATAGATAATAATCCTCATTTCATGAAGCATGTCTTACTGTCCTGGATTTTGTTATATTCTTTATGCATTTTGCTCCTCTAGTACGTTACATTACTTATCATGTTCCAAGTTTGGAAATATTTTTTCCTTTATCTATCTCCTCAAGTGAACTAAGAGCTCGTCTTCAGGTGTTTAACCCCAGTATATGCATCCAGCAAATGTTCAATAAATATTTAAGAATTAACTAATTAACTAATACACAAATGAAAGAACTGAAGTATGGCAATGGAGATGTTCTGTGGCCAAAAGGAAATCACTACAATAGTGGGAGAAACTCCACGACTTAATGATGATGAACAGTGGTAAATTCTGAGATTGAGCTGCACACACACACACACACACACACACACACGCATACACAGACACATGCATACACACACGTGCGCGCACACTCTACTCTTTGTTCGGTCTACAGTTTTCCAATGAAGTTCAGAATGTTTATGTGAAAAGCCATATATAGTCTTTGGACTATTATTTCGGCTTGGATTTTCCTGCTTCTCTTTGATAACTTTTGACCTGGAGACACAGAGAGCAGTAGATCTTCGAAGAGCTGTATGACTCCTACAAGTCTGCAAATCTTGGTTTCAGTCTCAATGGAGACTCAGAGAACCAAAAATCAGTGGAAATAGCTTTTCTCTAATTCTATCTCCAATTGACCCTGAGAAATGATCACAAACATCATCTGCATTGAGTCACACTCTTCCTCGATCTCGACTGACACACAACATATAGTAACTGATTAAAGCATTTGGTTAATTCAGATTTAAAAAGAAAATACTTTGCTAAAATAATTTGAGCAAAATATTTGATGTGCCAGACTTATGAAAAGAATAGCAAAAATCGGTACTGCACTTTATATGCAACATCACCAGGGAAGGCAAACACACCAGAGAGCATTTTGGAAACTAAATGCAAATCAGTAACAATGACACTAGGAAAAAAAGTCCCATTAGAACAGAAATGTAACTAAAAATACTCAAAGGAAACTATGAACTGACTATAAATTATTCAATAAGTAACAACCAAGTTGCTTTTACAAAATGTATTATTTAAAAATAACGAACTACATAATAAAAATTATCAATTCCACTCTACATGCAACTCAATGATTTTGAGACACACTTGTTAATACTTCGATTGGCATAACTCCATCTGCTGAGGAAAGGGCTAAATACAAAACCGTAGTTTGTAAGACACGCGAAGGCTCAATTCTTCCCCCCAGCATGACCGGCTCATACAACCATCCACTGGCAGACTCCACTTATTATCATCGTTAAGGACATGCAATTTGAATTATCTTAGTCTCCAAAATCAGAAAATTGGTTCCATGCAGAAGCCTACAATTACTCTGAAACAGCCAGGGATTAACAATGTACGTATTATTGAGAATGTCTGCCCCAAAGCGCACTTTTGGCTTCAGTCTATCTACAATTTATCTGTATTCCATCTTGCAAGGAGGATTTTTAAACATGCCATTTTGATCAAATGCATGGCCTCCTGAAGTCCTCAGAGACTTGGGTGAACTCATATTCACATTTTAGTTCCACTTCAAGAGGAGCCTTTGCCACTATTAATGTGAATGGGGGTGACAACCCAATTTTCATCATCCCTTTGATAAATAAAATAATGGGAAAATCGAAACACCAGCAATGTGTTTAATTTTATAAAGGCCATTCTTAGGATGAGCTTTAATTTTCCTTAAAAGCATGTGTGATCAGTGAAGCAAGCATAAGCTGGGAACCCTGCTTCCCTAGCCCTGCCAAAATAGATGAACCCATGGTAAAAGAGCCTTGTGAAGATAGTATATGTTTTTACACATAATTAGTACATAACTCTATGTACTTATAACCTGTCATTTACCCAGTATATTCAGCAAAACGTCACTTAGGGGTATGCTCCGGCAGGGCCTCCTCAGAATGGGAATTTTCACATTCTAAGGCATACTGTCCTACTTGCTAAGTCGGAATCTGGAGGTCGGCTTAAAGAATCCTTTAATTTTAGCATATTTCCTGAGAGATTGTTAGACAGTCTGGCTGAATCAGTTACTGACTCTCATTTGGGAACCCCTAACCTATTCTAGCACATATCCCATCTTTCCCTGTTATGGGTTTGTATCCTTCAAAAAGATACGTTGAAGTCCTGACCCTAGAACCTGAGAACGTAACCCCCTAAACCCCCTACTTAGGGTTGTTGCTGATGTAATTAGTTAAGTTAATACTAGGTCATATTGCAGTAGGATGGGTCCTCAATCCAATATGACTGGTGTCCTTATAAGAAGAAGCAAGAAACACACACCAGAAGCTGGGAAGTGGCCCTGTGGACACCTTAATATCAGACTCCCAGCCTCCAGAACTGTGAAATAATACATTTCTATTGCTTTAAGCCACTCAGTTTTTGGTAGTTTGCTTCAGCACCTGCAGAAAAATAATATACTTCCCAATTATAACACAATAGGACATGAGATTCAGGGGGTGACCTGATAGAACCTGACCTTGAACCTGTGTTGTACACCTTACACTAGAGGACTCCGTAAACCTCATGCACAACTGGATGTTTATTCTTTTCTCACTCAAAGTACCAGTTACCTTCTCATCATGTGATGATCAAAATGTGTTCTGGGGACACTTATTTTAGAATCAGTTGGGAGTGTTTAATTAAAAAAAAAAAAAACAGAAATGCAAGTTCCTGAGTTCCATCTGTGACCTAGGGTCTCAAGGTCTCCTGCAAGTAGGAATGGAGGATCTGCAGAGTTGAGAGACCCTAAGCTACTCCAGCAGTTCCAATGAGTTTGCAAACCCTGGCTAAAAGAACACGGTTTCCTGATTCATTTGATTTGGACTTAACTAATAAGCATTATTTAAGTACTGTTTGATTTTAACCTTTGTTATGGAAAATCGTTCTACACTTACAATCCAAATTCTTTCTTAAGCAACTGGACTCAGTAATGCTAATCGTAAGTCACTGCATAACAAACATACTTGAGCTCCGTGGATCTTACAGAGAGAGTAAAAGAGAAAAGAGAGAGAGAATACTTTTTAAATTGGAGACAATCTAAGACTGTCAATCTATCATCACTGTTTTAAATAAAACTTAGGAATAAAATACAGTCTTCTATATTACTATATATATATATATATTCCACACTACCCCTATTTTGTTCATTTCACTATTGACTGGTAAAAATAAAAGGTGTTTAGATTAGCTCTTGAGGATTTCTTGGATAAACTAATAATAAAATTTTGTCCAAATTCTCCTCCAACACCCATGTGTATATGAAACCTTTGTACACAAGTTAGTACACTCAAGGCTAAATACACTTGATTTATAGTTAGGTGACAGTCACTGGGCTATAATGGGTACCGATTCTACCATGTTCTGGAAGTTATTATGTTTTCACAAAAATCTAAGATAACCATCAGTTATTTTTTTTAAAGATCACAGATTATCTGGGGTTCGGGGGTTCTTTGTTTTTTGTTTTCATTGGTGATTTTTCTAGAAGGACCCCTTCTCCGTCGCTCTTCCCTTGGCCTACACTTACATTCCCTGTGTCCCAACTTCTGGAAGACACATTAAAAATCACGAAGAAAGATTCTGCTTTCACCTTGCCACTTCCTACGTGACAACAAGGGCTGTGAATCATCACCAAATGTCCCTCTACAATATAATAAGTGAGTGGGTGGATCTTAAGAGCAATATTCCTATCTTGCCCTAATAACATGTCTGCAGCATTTGCTAATTTGGGAAAATAGCATTCCTTTAGTTCTTAGCTCTAGGATGCTACTTGGTTTTAGGCAAAATCAAAAGAGCATTGACTTTAAAGTTGAAAGTCAGTTTCTTTGCTCATGTTTAAGCGCACCCAGAGAAAGGAAAAAGACAAAATCTCACAATTTTGTTTTTCAGAAAAGTTTTAAAAGTAGCCAAAAGGGAGAAGCAAATAAGTCCCTGTGATAGCTCAAGTAAGCCTTGTGTGTACAGATGGTCTGTCAACTCTTAAGAAAAATGTCTTTGTCACCTCCAGAATTCTGTTCCCACTCCCTCCACTCCCAATTTGTTTCCTTACCTTGAATCTAGAATGTGGAAATAGTCTGTCAGGAGATCTCTCTGCCCATTCAATTTATTATCCCTGGATATACGACACAGTAAGGTCATAGTAATCTCATAGCACTTTTTCAATCTTATCACTCTTTGGCTCAAAACCCTACATTCACTCTCCAATTGCCTTCAACATTAAATATAATCCTTTGGTCAGACATTTAACAGTCCCTCAAAATGTGTCACCAAAATGTGTCATTCCCTCACTCTTCCTTTATGACTTTCTACCTTCCAGTACATTCTACTCTTGAATATAAATTTTGTGCTTTTAGACTTTCTAAACCTTGCAATTTTATAATCCCTTACTCCTGGAATGTTTTCTCAGTCAATCTTTACCTAACCAGAGAGAATCTATTCCTTAGAGCCGAACAGAAACAACAAACTCCCCTAGAAATCCCAAAAGGATGAGATTTCACACTTACACAAAGCTTGATAGCATGGTGCCTGCGTCTTCTGTAACTGCCTATAATTTGTTTGGTGTCAGGTTACCTGTGTACTTCTCTTATCTGCCCTGTCTTATTGTACACGCTGATTCATTCAATTACCCACTCAACAGAGTGGGTAATTTATTGATCACCTACTATGTGCTAAACATAAAACTACCTTAGCAAACCTTTACATGATAAGGGTGGATTTGTTACAATGAAGGCACACAGGTGTTATGGGAAAGGTTTAGGAGGGGCATTTATGCCATTCAGGGTATGAGGAGAGGCCTCCAGAGAAGGACCTAAACCGAATTAGCGTTTTCTCCATGAATAGTAGGAGAAAAATGAAGTTCCAAGAAGAGGAAATTGTTACACAGGTTCTCAATGCCAACCTTGGAATTAATACAGATCTTGCCCTGATAGAAATCAGCACTGAAGCCACTTTGAAAAGAAAATATCTGCTCCAGTTACAAAGTAGCATTTATAAAATAGATTGAATAGTCATTTCATAGGAGGCTCCTTTTAGAACTCTAATAGTGATAACTTTCTATAAGCAACACCCTCATGGGGCTGGGAAGGTTGGATGGGATGATTGTAACATGAGAATGAGTTTGCACACATAGGCACACATGAGATAAACTCATCATTAATGAGAGTTTAGGTTGAGGTTTAATTTACAGGACAAGGAAACAGTGAAAAAAAAAATCCAGGTCACATCAGGGTTTTATTTATTTTAAATTCTTGGATGTGGTCTGGAAACCCTTTCAACTCAAAATAATCCCATCCTTTCCTTCCCCTCAAGCCAGTGTATAACACTGGGGGAGAAGATGGACACTGAGAAGGGTGACTTTAAAGCAGGGCAAGATTGTTTTATACTTAAGAAATATTAAATGGTGTTTACTTAATTTCTGGGGCAGTAAAATGTACTAGTGCTTTCAGAAATGAGTGAAGAGTTTCAAATCGCAGTTAACCATAGCATGCCATGTGTCTTCCAGTAAAGCAGTGTTTCATTCCCAGAGAGCAAGCATCTTGGGCTAGTGTGTTCAAGAGGACAAGGATAAGCAAGAAAGGCACAAAGGACAACAGGTGACCAAAAAAAGCAAAAAGAACCTCATGTTTGGCCTGAGGAGTCAGAAGGCATGCCTCTTCTCCAAAAATACAAATCTTCTGAGGATTTCTGCACTGCAATTGCATCAGAGTTAAGCAAAGGATGGAAGCAGACCTGGTATTTCAAGGGACAGAGGAAGCAACCGCAGCCAGAAATGACAGAAATCAACTCTCCAACCTGGGACCTTTATTAGTGCAACCACTTTCTTGGCACAGGGGTTAAGAGCTTGATCTCTGTATTCAGACAGGCTGGGATTGAATCCCAGCTCCAACTTTTATATATTGTGTGATAATCTCTCTAGATATGAGGGTCCCGTCTGTACAATGGAGATAAGAAAGGCTGCTTCACAGGGATTGTTGGGAGATACGGAGATAATCCCTATAAAGTACACTGCACGGTGACTGGCGCAAGCTGAGAAACCCGTAGATCACGGCTGTTGTCATTAATCACGAAGAAATTATCCCAATGGTTGACAAGGACATGCAAGTATTTTAGTTTCTCTCCCCATATTCAGCCAGAGGACCTCTTTGGACTAAGTGAAGAGGTTTTGAGAACAAGCGGACTGTCTCGAAAGGACCATCAATCGGAACTGAGTCAGGCTCTGGCCAAAGACCTTCCTGGTGCAGGGCTGTGCTGCAGGCATGTCACAGAGCAAGTGCGCGGGACGGCCCAGAGCAGTGAGCTGGGACACTGACAGCTTTAAACACTCTCCCCTCCCGAGGCCATGGACGCCCGCTGGCTTCTATTTCCTTCCAGCCTGGGTGTCCAGGGAGGGTCTGAAACGGCGAGCTGTTCCTTGGGAGGATTCCTGTTCGTGTTTTAGGACTGTGCAAGCCTCGAATGAAAGAGCCGGAGATGAGAGGCAGACTGAAGTCATTTGCAAAGTTCAAGGTCATCTCTCCTTTTTCTTTCTTTTGACTCTAAAAGTGAAAAGTTATTAATTAAATCACAAGCCTGAAAAAGAATTCTCCTAATCCTGGTCTTTATGGAGTTGGGTCAGACACACAGGCAGCAATTCCTGTTTTTGTTTATTTTCGAGCAGGTCTGTTGCCTATGCTTAAATGCTCTTGCTAAATCGCACTGTTTTATAGCTAATCACATTTTTATAGCAGGCATGAAGCTCTCTACAAGGCCCTTGCTGAGCTGTTCCTGTAAATCAAAACCTTACTCGGCTAGTCCTTTAGCTGGCAGTGGAACAGGGTTAGTTTTACCATTTATGGTTGCAAAGTCCATCCAGGGTTTTTTTGTGTGTGTTCCCTTTAGTTTTTTATTTTTTTTTTCCACTCGACCCCCTCCCCTCCTCCTGCCTTAAAAATGTATATTCCAGGCTTAGCTAAAGCACATATGAATAGATTATTTCATTTCTTACCACGGTACATTAATAAAGGTGTCAAAATGACAGAGGAGGCTTGGCTTACATTCCTCTGTCCTAGATGTATTCCTCGAGGGCCGGCTGTCGCTATTTAGCAAAAGATGATCTGTTGGGCTCCTGGAAACTGACCTCTAAGGTCTATTTAAAGTATTAAAACACTTTCTAGTAAAATATATTTATAAAGTGGACAGGACACTTAAGTTGCATCTTGCCTTCCTAGGCCACTTATACAACAGCTCTGTCATTACCTTCAAGCCTGTATCAGGCTGGGGACAAGGGAGCCCAGGCACTTCACCCTTTCTGGCCAGTCGAAGGGCTCTGGGCAACAGTAGCCCATCTATATTAACACCAGCATTAACAATCATCCCCTCTACTTTGCTAGTTATGGTGAGGCTAAGATGAAAGAAAGGAGTGAAAGTTTATGAAAAGTGAAAGGAAGACCTACACGTATGCAAGAGGATGCTATTTTTAAATGGCACGTTAAAAGGAAGCAACGGAATAAGGGAATATGGAACCCGTTCAACATTTCCAAAAGAAAATAACCCTTCCAGGCACGTGGGGGAGCTGGCACTTATGGGAATAAGAGAAGAGGTCAACGTTCAGAGGGCTCTGGGCTGTCAGTAAGTCCCACACCTGGTGGCACCCACCATCACCCATTTCGGGTGAAAATCCCACATGGCTGGGCTCACAGGAGATAAGGAGATGCTTTGTGGCCCCAGTAACTTCCCAAAGTACAGTCACACAAGAAGGGAGCCCCAGCTCTGACATCTGGAATTCTACTTCTCTCAGGGACGAGAGAGTTCCTCTGCCCAAGCCGGATGCTGGGTGAGGCAGGATGTCAGAGAGAGAGTAAGACATTGTCACTGCCCTGGTCCTGATGCAGCTCATTGTTTTATTTTGCTTTGCATTGTTTGAGCTCTGTTACTCCACCTGGTTCAGAAGAGCAGGGCCCTACTTAAACATGACTAAGCGGACAGGGAACGCGTTGGCTCTAGGAAGGAGGGGTGGTGAGTGACTGAAATGCAGGAGGGGGCTGGGCGTGCTCCGTGGTCAGTGCTTGCTCACTCTTCCCTATTCCTCACCTCTTCTTTCCTTACGTCAGATTTCAGCGGCACTTGCTCGGACTGCTGACAGCAAACCTGATGCAGGCGCCACCAGCTAAGCAACCCCAGCAGAAAGAGAGAAGTTTTGTTAACCCAATGCGTGCACAGCTACCCCTAGAAGAGCTATGGCCCCCCTGAGGTCACATGCACGACCTCGTGGAACATCTGGAACATTGTTGGAACATCTTTCTTTGCAGCCAATGGGTACTTTGGGTCAGGCCGGGATCAAGTTCTGTGGCCAGGGCTAAACAGAATCTGCCATCAGAAGACAGGGGATGGGAAAGTTTACTGGCTGTCCCAGTCAACTCCAAGGGCAGGAAAACAGGCTTAGCAGTTTCATGATATTTACCTGAGAAAAATTGAGAGGCAAGGAAACATATTAAATGGATAGCTCTTAAAAGGCATCAGAGGAAGATAAAAGATGGGCTGTAGTCCTTTGCAGATGTGAGTATTTAAATTGGAAGAATGGGTCTACTTCTTGTGGCCTAGCTACATCTTATTAATAACAAGTGTGAACACTTAATAATACCAGGCACCCATCACTATTCCAAGTAATTTAAATATATTAAATCAGTTAATGCCCATCTCTATGGAGTAGGTACTCTTATTAACCCCATTTTACAGATGAAGAAACTGAGGTACAAAGAGGTTAAGCAATTTGTAGGATCTTTCAATCAGGAAAGAGAAGTGAATCTGGACTCCAATCAAGGCAGCCTACTCCACGGGCTCACACCCTTACTTACGTTCTCTTCTCCTGGCCCTCACCCCATCGTAACCAGCACAGTCTCTGCCATAGCCCTCAGCCACGGGAGACGCTCCCAGAACCAAAGTGCTACCTGATCTCACAACAGTCTTACCTGATCACTGTGTGGCAGAAACCTAAGCCACCCACCTTTCACCTGAACTACGCTCCTACAATGCACACTCAGGGATGTGGGAGTCCCTCTGGACTTGGTTCCTCCTTGAAGATGCTACTGACCTTCCAGACTTCCCCTTTCCCAGTGGACTGCATCTCAGAAGATGGCAGAATGATAAGGAAGACTTTGGATTTTTCTAGATCATTCTAAGAGAATTAGGCCAAGGAAACACCTATCAGTGATCTTAACCCTTCAGGGTAAATCATGACACAGCTAGCCTCATAGAGCTCATCTCCCTTGCTGTGACAGCGTTTAGAACTTAAATACACTCAAAAGAAGAAAGTGGGCAAAAGGAAACAACCATCGGGGGGAAACTTCAGCCCCAGAAGCACACTGAGCTATTTTTAATACCTGGGTCTTCCTGAGTTGCGTGCTCTCCAAAGGAACAAGAGCCCCCCCTCCCAAGAAAACTGAACTCCCTCAGCTGCCTACACAGGAAAGGGACAGCAGAAGAAAGCAAAACCACAGCAGGCTAGCACTCTACAGCAACAGCTAAGAGAAGCAACTAGAATGGGCATATGTAGAGCTTTAAATGCAAAGGGCAGCATATGAAAATTAGTCCATCCTCACTGTTGGTTACAATTAGGTGAAATATCAAGTTGGTTTATGATTTTCCCTGTAGAAGCAATAACACCACTCTATGACACTGGGCCAACCCTTGGTGTGACTGCCATAGGATGTCCGAAAGAAAGGTGGGCGGGAAAACCTGCCCCCAAAGGGGGACGCGCATTCCAGCAACTCCATTCTCACAAGAATAGAGGCCAGTTGTCAGGCTAGAACATCATCATCCTGGGGCCCCGGTGGCAGGGAAAGGGTGACACCATAGGCTAGGAAATCTCAGTGAGGAGAAGAACAGGGAGGCTATGTCACCTACAGGAAACATCCCACTTTTCAAAATATGAATTAAGTATTTTAAATAAAGACAAGGAGGATATCCTTTCCCTTAACTTAAAGAACAGGGCCAACCACTTCAGACACTCTGATAACACTCCACGCACAGGAAACCCCATTCATTCTCCTCCAAACTCTAAATATATTCCTACAATCGGATCAGTATCGAGCCCCTGTGGCTCACACATTAAAAGAGCCCAGCATCTGCTGACCAACCACTCTCTCCACATCCCTGACTCCCCACTCCCTTCCCAGACCCTGGCAACCACTATTCTACTCTCTACTTTTATGAGAGCAACTTTTTTAGATCCTACATATACGTGAGATCACACAGTATTTATCCTATGCCTGGCTTATTTCACTTAACACAATGCCCTCCAGCCTCATCCATGTTGAAAGACATAAGAAGACAGGAGGAATAACTTCCGGTGTTCTACTATTAACAATAATGTATTGTATGTTTCAAAATAGCTAGAAAAGAGGATTTTGAAAGTTCTCACCACAAAGAAATCATCAGTGTTTGAGGTGATGGATATGCTAATTATCCCGATTTGATGATTACACAAAGTACACATGTATCAAAAGATCGCATCATACCCCTAAGTGTGTATAACAGTGATATCTCCTCAGGACTGCTTTCACGCCCATGGTGTTAACTAGAGAATTTTGAAGAACAATGTATATTTATTCTAATCACTGACCAAAGGAATAGCTTCCTGGCTGGGTATCATTATTTATTTTAATTGAGTTGGGTTTTGGTTACACCCATGAAACTGATTATTTAAAGTAATTTGTAGTGTTGAAAGCTGTAATGTAAACTCTTCTTTTCTTTTTTCTTTTTTTTTTGTTTTTTGTTTTTTTGAGACAGAGTCTCACTCTGTTGCCCGGGTTAGAGTGCCGTGGCGTCAGCCTCGCTCACAGCAACCTCAAACTCCCGAGCTCAAGCGATCCTCCTGCCTCAGCCTCCCAAGTAGCTGGGACTACAGACACCCAGCTAATTTTTCTATTTTTAGTAGAGACGGAGTCTCGCTTTTGCTCAGGCTGGTCTCAAACTCCTGAGCTCAAGCGATCCTCCCACCTTGGCCTCCCAGAATGCTAGGATTATAGGAGTGAGCCACCATGCCCAGCCAAAAGCTTCTTTTCTGAAGTGAAGAAATGCCTCATCCCTTAGCTCATTTGTTTAAAAATATAGAATAAAAGGATTTTTGAAAATAATGAGGCCAGTGAAAATGATGGAAAACTATTGGTTTACGCCAGTGTTCTCAACCAGAGACAATTTTGCACATCATCTCCATCCCTGGGGATATCTGGAGATGTCTGGAGACATTTTTGGTTGTCGTATTTGGGGTATGAAGTGGCATCTAGTGGGTAGAGGCCAGCAATGCTGCAAAACATCCTACGATTCAAAGGACAGCCCCCCACCAACAATAAAGAATTATGTAGACCAAAATTTCAGCTGTGCCAAGGTTGAGAAACCCTGGAGGAGACACACCTAGATTCAGCTCCATCCATTATTAGTTAAATGGAACAGTCACTTAAATTTGTTGAGATAGTTTCCTCATCTGCAAAATTGTGAAAGATCGTTGTAAGAGATTAATCTGTTTTTATAACAATTACTACTTCTACAAGCTCAATTTATTGAGCACTTACTATGTGTTAGGTACTATTGTAAGTGTTTTTGTTTGTCTTAGTTTATCAATACAACCTACCTTGTGAGGCAATATTATTTCTCCATTTTATAGAAAAGAAATTGAGGCACAAAGTTGGTAAGTATCTTTCCCAAAGTCCAGAGCAGATAAGAGGAGGACCATAGGACCTGAAAGTAACATGCACATCACAGACAGTAGTAGCTATTATTACTGGTCATGCTACTGATACTCATCTTAGACATTTAATGCAATATTTAAAGGACAGTGAAGAATGACAACCCCAGAAGCTCAGCATCAAAACCTATTAATATTATATGATCTAAGGAGGCAGAAATTACTCATCAAGCCATATCTTTATTTTCCCATTTGCACCTTCTATCACACTAGAAAATACAGCCTTAAGAGTTTTTCTAAAAAAAAAAAAAAAATTGAAAAATTACCTGCTACAATATTTATCTTCAAAAAGAAAAAAAACAACTGAGGACAAAAAGTGATAGCAATAGTATTTATAAGAAAAAAGAAAAGAGTAGAAACAGAAAAGAGAGAAAGCTCCTTGATATGAGTGTGACATGCCAGCCTGCCTGACAAGCAGCAACAGCAGCAGTAGCATCACCCAACACGTTCAGCATGGGAGTCACCGCCAGGAGCCAGGGCAAAAAGGGTCATGATGTCCAGCACCCGGCCTTGAGATTCTGGGGAGATGGATGATGAGGCCTGGTTCACTGGCTCCGCCCATGGCAGCTGGGGATGGAGAGGACCTTCGTTTCTGAAACAATTACCCAGCGTGAATTCAAGAATGTTCCTCTCCCACCGCTCTCTGTGGTGATATTTCTGTGCCTCATCAGCCCCATTACTCCTTGACCAAACAAAGCTCCCAGGTGGTGGGGCGTATACATAAACACACTCAGCTACGGAGTCGGCCCCGTCATCCGGCTTTCAACGTTATTAGAAGAGGAAACCAATCACGTTCCGGTCTTGCTGATGGTCAGAAAACTTCAGCTTTGGGGACACAACACTATTGCTCAAGTTCACTGAGCAAGTTTCCTCTACTGGGTCACTTATTTACGGGTGCCGGCTGATTTACCTGGAGAGTCCCTGAGTACAGACTGGGGAGTCTTACGTGGGGCAAGCACGTGGCCTTGCTTTTGGCTGATGATAAAGCAGCAGCGGAGCCTCTGACTGGAGATGGCCATGCACGGTGAGGAGCACGGTGTGAGCTAATGCACCTGCCCAGGTGTGAACGCAGTTCCCAGCTCCAGAAACGGTTCGACTCTCACCAAGCAAACCTCAGACTTCTAATTTGTAAATCGGGACTTACCACCTGCAGTGGCTGAGAATTAGTCATAATCCCTTTATCATGTACTGGAGACATGATAAGCACTTCTTCTATGGTTCCCGTCCCCAACAGGACCCAACACTGCTGTTTTGTTAACAAATACTTGGTTATATCTCTTTACCACCCTAAAATGAGATTCACAGATATTAACCTATAAACATAATTTCAAAAGAAATAATATAATGTCCTAATTGCATAATAAAGAAGAAATAGAAGAAAATAAAATTATAATAAAAACATTATGCATTTAAATATGTAATTGGTTAGGCTTTTCTACCCAGGAAGATGCAATAACTAGTTGCACGCTTCATCCTGAAGGCAACAGCTGCAGATGCAGATACACGTGTGGGGAGTGCAGCATGACCACAGTGATGAGGTTGGTCTGAAATGGTGAGTAACACCCAGGAAAGCGCCAGTTCTGAGTAGTCTCATCTTGCAAGGTACATGGTAGTTTCAGTCTTTAAAAATTCAATATATATTCAATGTGTGCAAAAAAAATATTTCATGTTTATATAGACATGGGAGTTAGATTCTAGACCCAATTACTGACTTTGCTTTTTAACCCATGTGAATGTCCAATGAGCTGCAAATTCATGCGAGACACGAGCATTTCCTCATTGCCTTCATTGTGCAAGACTCTTTTGCAGCACATGTCATCAGCATCCCGGCCCTTCCCCTACTGAACTCCAGGAGCACTCCTCCAATCACTGTGATGACCAAATGCATGCTCCTGCATTTGACCCAAACAGGGCCTTGAAAGTGGTGCGAGGCCAGTTAAGAGCAATGGTAGTTATCATTATTACAACTAAAACAAAAAATCCTACAGTTCTATGAGATGATCATTATCCATTTCTCTTCTCACATTGCTTTAAAGGCATTAGAATTAGCACTTACAGGTAACAACAAGTGCAGGTGGTCCTCTCCAATAGACAGTGAGGACACAAAAGGAACAGGAGGTGGCTCTAAGTGTGAGGTGAGCTCATATCCAGGCTCCCGCCTCTGAATGCCTTTCCCTGCTGACACAGTTTGGATGCACTAAGACAATCAGGATGCCAAGAGTTAAGCTCAGATGTCTGAAAAGCAAAAGGCAGTAGTTACGCTCAGGGCTTTTGAATTATAACCAGCCCATGTGGATTTCTGACTCCCAAATATAAGGTTTCCTATAAAGGGGTTTTATTATTATTATAACCACCTATTCTAATCCAGGAAGGCTTTGGATTGTGATTGCCTCTTATGTTTTCATTTGCAATGCTCTTAATGGGAGCAGAAGAACATTTCATTATGGCAGAAGACAAAGTGGTATTAAACACGTAGGACGTACAACCTGCCAGGCCTTGAGTTCAGGATATGGGGATAGGCTCACTTGGAACATTACATAGATGCTAAATGCACAAGACTGGTTCTAGAATTTCTCTGGCCCAGATAGTGATTGTCTCCACTTAATTCTAACTAGTGTAGGCCAGGCATCTGACACACATGGCATCATGGCTGAAGCTCCTGTGGGTGGTCACCATACTTCTTGGCTCAGTGGTCCAATCCATTGAAACCTAAGTAGATCACAATTTCTTGTACTTTTTCCTTCCAAAAAGTTACATTTTCAAGCATCACTGCACTTCCAAGCTATTAAAAATCTAGAAACTAAAGATACAGATCCAAAAACAGTCAATTTCACCTTCTAAATTACATTGGAAATTATATAAATTGAGGGCTTTTTTCTAACTATATACATTTAAATCTTGGATAAAATGCAGCAATTAAAATAATACCCCAGAGGTTGACATATTTTGTTCACAGCTAAACAGAGAGGGGTTAGAGATGAGAAGAAACACAAATAGAGTAGGAACAAGGTACCTGACTCAATAATAGGCTTTCAAACAAGACGGGATGATTTACGTAGAGGGACCATAGAGAAGTTGCTTGGTCTGATACTGAGCCAATTTAGTATTATGCTGCTAGATTGTATTAGTAAGTAATACAATACAATACAATAAACTGTTGTATTTATTTAACAACAGTTAATTATGTAATGGTATGGGCTCTACCAAATGCAGGGTTTTGTGAGTGTGCAATAGGCAATACAATGAAAAGATAAACTTAGTTCTTTATGGTCTTGAAGGACCTCAATGAAAAGTTGATCTCATCGATGCATCGACACATCAAGAGTCCCATCCCATCTACACAGCAGGACAGTAAGTCTGGATGAAACTTCCCAGAATCAAAAGGGCTGGGAGTGAACAGGTAACCAGTGAACCAAGCCAGCCAGACGGCTAACTGGACGCATTTGGAACTAGTGTCCAATAGAGGTCTCGGTACATGAAGTCCACAGGCCCCTCATAAGGGAATTCCTGGAAAACCACAGCATCTGGTCACTGTTCTCTGGCAAGGAGACCCACAGGGTCCTTTTTAAAACTCTTTTTTTTTTCCTGGTTCTGTGTGTTTGCACATCTGCTCTGCTTTCAGCTAGCTAACTCAAAAACCAGGTTGTTGACTGCAGATTCAAGATCAGATCGTGGTAAGACATTCCAAGTTGTAACAAACTGTAAAATATATTCATAATAATAACTACATTTATTTAGGGTTTCCTATGTTCCAGGCATACTGCTAAGCTCTATACGTACATTCTGTCGCCAGATTCTAGTAACACCACCATGAGGAAGGCACCGTTACCCCATTTTATAGATGGTGACTGAGGCAGAGAGCAGTGAAGTGGCCAAAGTCAAACACGTGGTAACTAGCAAAGTTGGGATTTGAACCCAGTTCTGTCTTAAAAGCCTGCATTGTGCTCTGTAGCCTCCCGTCCAGCTATATTCTGCAAGCACCATAGAAATAGATTGAGTATTCTACCAACCTGGATGCCATTCCTTTCACCTGAAATAGTCTCCCCAGGCCTTTCAGGTAAAGCTCTTCCCTTTGTGTGCTTTGAGATGTTGTCTATGATTTTCTTCTCCCTCACATAATCTTGAATTATGAATCTCCATTCAGCTCCTGTAACTGCAGTTGCATCCAAACCCTTTTTTTATCCCCCCGTATACAAACCCTTTATCTGAAAGCATTTGCAAGATGCATTTGTACATCTTAGGCACTTAATGTCATGTACAAAGACTGAATAAAGCTTATATTCACACGATGAACACAGTTAAGAATTTGGAAAACTGACTTCCCCGACTGCATTCATTTTTATTATTTGTTCATCCTCTAGAGGAAGGCATTTTTGTTGTTAGAGATTTACTTCTGTCTGGATGGATGTTGCTCTACAGTAAAGTCTCCAATAAGCTGGGATCTTACTTACTAAATGTCACAATCAGAAAAAAAAAATCTCTTTATCCAGAGTAGTTATCCCTACGGATAGAATATTTAAATAATTTAGTACATATTCTCCCAAACTACACGCAGTAGCCTTTTCAGCTTTAGCTACTACCATATTTACCAACACTGCATTGTATGAAGTATCTTCTCATCCTTCTCCAACTTCCTACAGAACACAGTATGTCACTGTCCTCACTCATCTGTCCACTTGTCTACTCATTCAGCCAACAAAAGTTCCCACTAAGTGTCTGGCAGCATGCTGACAATAGGGGGACAGACACAAAGGTTACCGCATGGTGACTTCTATCCACAGATGCCACTGACTTTGTCACACTGACAAACGAGGACAGATCGTTAGGGCCAGGAAGGATCTGAGATCACGCCATGGAGTCTCCTCATCGGAGAGATGAAGACACTGAGCACAACAGCAGAAATGACTTATCAGATGTTCAATAACATGCTAGCGGCATAGAGGAAAGTAGGACCCACATCTTCCCATCAAGAATTCTTCTTTTTCATCTGGTTGATTTCTTTCAACCCACATTATAAATAAACATTTTCTTTTTTCTTTTTTATAGAGACAGGGTCTTGCTCTGTTGCCCTGCTAGAATACAGTAGTATCATCATAGCTCACAGCAACCTCAAACTCCTGGACTCAAGTGATCCTCTTGCCTCAGCCACTGAGTAGCTGGGATTCCAGGTGTCAGTCACCACACCTGGCAATAAATATTTTCTTTACCCAATAAAATGAAAGAAAATCTTACAAAATTTATTCATGTACTAAAGAAAAGAAATATATTGTTATACTACCCCTCATTTGAAACTCCTTCAACGGATTCCACCTAGATCATTCATTTCTAAACACCTTCCCAGGATCTGGCCTCTGCCTGCTTCTCCACTTCCCACTGAGCATCCTCATTCCATTCTATCACCTCTTCGCTCATTCATGCCCTGCACCCAGCAGAGAGAAACCTGATATGCAAAATGTACTAGGCTCTGTCTGTGGAGACACCAGGACTTCCTGATGTGGGAGCAGCTCATATTCAAATGTATTGGTTTCCTATTACAGCTGTAACAAATAACCACCAACTTGTGGCTTAAAACAACAGAAACTGACAACCTTACAGTGCTGGAAGTCAGACGTCCACATGGATCTCACAGGGCTAAAATCAAGGTGTTCACAAGGCCAAGTTCTTTCTAGAGACTCTAGCTGAGAATCCATTTCTTGACGTTTTCTGTTTCTGAAGACCAGTTGCATTCACTGGCTCATAGCCCCTTCCTGCATCTTCAAAGTCAGCAGTCCAGCATCTTCCAGTCAGTCTCTCTCTAAGCTCGGCATCTGCTTCCGTTGTCACAGATCTTTCTCTGACTCTGCCTCTCACCCTTCTGTCTCCCTCTTAGGAGGTCGACTGTGATCATGCTGGGTTTACCTGGATATCGAGGGAAGACGTCTCCATCTCAAGATCTGTGATCACATCTACGAAGTCCCTTTTGCCATGCAATGGATGACACATTCAAAGATTCTTGGGAGCAGGACATGGACATCTTTGGGGGTCATTATTCTGTCTATCACATTTGCCCCATTGGTGAATCATTTTTCTTAAATCTCTGTCACCCCCTGCCTGGAATACTCTATTTATCCTTTAATATCCGAATCACCCACACCTATCTGACCCCACATCCCACTCAGATGGATGGACCACTCATCTCTTCCCTATAAAACCTTGCATATACCTTTACATAGCATGCGTTATATTACAGTATTTAACTACCTCCCTTACCAGACCACTGGGAGCAGGTATTTGGGTTTATTCATTCACGTACCTCATAAATTTGCACAGTAATTAATGAGGACCATATCAGCAATACCTGGGAAATGAATAGATGGATGAGAGATCGATGAGTGGGTGGAGAGCATGGACTAATGGTAGCATGTTACCATTAGAATTTAAATTATATTAAAATTTATCTAAATAACTCATCAGTGTGGGGAAATTATTAAAATACTTTAATTAATTTTTTATCACTTCAAACTTTAAAGGGGCTTTGTACTGTTAAATTTTGCTCTATATGTATAGCCCTTGGGAGGCACCACAAGATCCTCATTTTCCATATAAGAAAACCGTAACTTAAGGAAGTTGAAGGGATCCAAACATGTAAGAGGAAGGTGAAAGAAGCAATAAACTTCAACTTCCCATCTTTGAAACGCAAAGAAGTCATTAAAGGGGAGGATTTCAGTAAAATTGTGTGCTGAAGGATTTTTACCCTATCTTGGATTATTGAAGAGAAGGATCATTTTCCTGCATCTAAAACTACTTAGCTCTCGTAAAATCCATGGGGGGTGCTGTTACATAGCATTGTTATGGCTGCCCTTTCACAGATAAACTGAAGAGGACATCAACTGTGAAGTAACTTTCTTTTCTTCCTAAATATGTTAAAATTTCCACCCTGTTTATAGTGTCCCAGAACATATGGTTTTTATCTCCTCAAAGCGGGACTCATTCATGGGACCTGGACCCAAATACAGTGTATCAAAAGGGCTTAGGCATTAATCCTTGCAGAGGGACGCCTCAGGTGACAGAGAGCCTCGTCCCGGCAGGGTTAGGTGATTCCCTGAAGTTGGTCTTGGTCCCTGTTCCTGCTTAATACAGCTCAATCTCTCTTTCACACACAATTCCCAGAATAAAGCCACATGACCCAAAAGTGACTCGGTATAGTCACAACAATTTGAACACACACATTTTTAGCTGATTAATTAAAAATAACAATAAACAATTTGCTGTGAGTTGAGGGTTTTACAAAAAACACAAGGCAAGTTTCAGGTCTCCAGGGACTACTTCTAGCTGCCCCTGAAGCAGTGGTTTATTAATTAGTTCTGCATTTGTAACAGAAACGTCCTCGCCCTCATCACCCTCGCTTATTCTACTTCCATTCTGCCTTTGGCTTTGTAAACATTACAGGAAGGATAATTAGGGCCACAGCTTATTTATTATGACTGGACATTACCTAAGGCTCCAGATCTGAAAACTGAGAACAGGTGATTCCAAATGCTCAGACATTTTTTTACTGTCATCTTCAACAAATACAAAATCTCAGACAAGAAAGTGTTTTGCCAGTGTCTGATGCAAGCTGAAGGGTTTCCAATAAGACATAAACACTTCTGAAGCCATGTGGTAACAGACTTATTCCATCAGTTAAGGTGCAGCCTGCACAAACACGTAGTTATTAAATAGCTTTCCTCTTAACCAATAGCCCTCTGGGAGTTGTATTGAGGAAATGTGTTATGTTCTTGGGTATCAATTACTCCCCGATAAATACAGTTGGGTTTTCTCAGCTGGATATAAAGATTTTAGAACAATGTGCTATAAAAAGAAGGTATTAAGTATGTTACTAAGAATAAAATTTAAAGGCAGTATTTTACTTGTATGCGAAAATACAATAGAATATTGAAATACCATTCTTTATAAATAAAGACAAAAATCGTCTTCGTCTGGTTAAGATGTTACACTAGGTGGAAGTGCCAGTGAGGAATGGTGTACATTCACCCAACCTGCTCTGCTTTCTTCCTGGATACACAGTAAGGCGGCATTTCTCAGTCCTCCTTGGAGTTAAGTTTAGGTGAGGTCACATGATTAAGATCTGGCCAATGGAATGTGGACAGAGGTGAGGGAGGCCACTCCCATCAGGCAATGAACGCCCCCCTTTGCAGGAGCCTAAATATTATCTCTTCTTATGTTGCGGCAACTTCGGAGTCCACACTTTGCCCATGGTGGACAAAGCCTAGGTTCCCAATGTCTAAATGATACAGTGGAGCAGAACTCCCCTCCCCCTCACCCCACACCTCACCACTGACTACATTGGTCTATGACACCATCAATCAATAAACTTTTACTATATTAAGTGGCCAATATTGCTGGTGTCATTTGTCACGACGGTTAGCATATTCTGACTAACAGGGACCTGAATTACCTGAGTGAATTACATGCTGTGTTTATATTAATCTAGTCTGAAGGAAAAAACCAGAGATTTCTCATTCCTTGAGAAAAGTCATCACGCCTAGGCAACATCAGTTATGTTCTACTCTTCAAAAAATAAAATAAAATAAAGTCCTATTTCCTTATATTCTTATCTTGTTATTCCTATTTCCTAACGAAAGCAAAAAGAAAATTGAGATAAACCAAAAGTCAAAGCCAACATTAACCCACCTTTACATGTGGTTAAAATCTAATCATAGGTTAAATGGCTATATTAAATACATATTTTTGAACCTTCTTTTCTCTGATTATAAAAGTAATAAGGTTTTTGCAAAAGTAGCAACATCAAATGAAAGCAGAAAGGAAAAATAAAAGTCACCCGTTATTGTACCAACCACTGGTAGCTACTATTAACAGGTCAGTCTTTTTTCTAGTGCATGTGTGTGAGTACATAAATACGTACCTAATTTCAAAAGTTTGTAATCATACATTTTTAGTTATGCTTTTTATATGCTTTTCAGTATGTTGAGAACATCTTCAACAGAATGTTTCTTCCACGACATCATTTTTAAAAGCACATATAACTACACTTTGCTTTATTTACCAAATCTCTTACTGAGGAGTATTTAGGTTATTTCAAATTTTGTTCTTGATGTCATCAGAAGTCATTCACAAGTGAATAAACTTGTAGAGAAATCGTTGCCACCTCTCTAATTATATATTTTGGATGAATTTGGTTGAATATTAGAGGGTACGACTTTTTTAAAGCTTTTGACACAAACTGCCGAATTATCTTCCACACAGATTGCACGAGTTTATACTCCTACTAGATCTGTCATGTTCTTCACATGATCACTGCATTTCTTGACACATTTGCTCTTAAATGCTATGCACATTTGTTTGTTTGTGTCTTTAAATAATTTTATTTTCCCGACTGATTCTTGCTGGTATATCAAAAAGCTACTAATCTTTTTTTGATTTACATTCTCATCAATGGCATGAACTTTGGGGTCAACACTGAGGTAGTGTCTCCACTCTGCTGTAAGCTTCAATTTCCTCATTTAGACTGAGAATAATTAAAACAATAACCCTCATGGAATTATTATAGCCATTTACTAAGAAAGAAAGCACTCAGCACAGTGTAAAAGTACCTAATAAGCAACCAGTATTAACAAAATTTAGCAAAATGCTACACTGACAGAGCATCCTAAAAAATTTTCAGAAATTCATACATTTGGACCAATGGTATTCACATAGAATTAAACTTGCTCACACTCATGATATCAACGCCCTTGAGAAAACATTTATTGAACACCAATTATCTGCCTAGTTGTTTCTGGCTGACCTCCTATCTTTAAAATTATGTTCCCCTACTTTGAATATTTTAATTAGTAGCCTATTAAAATACAAACACTTAACCAATAAAAAAAAAAAAGACCATGTGATCTATTTAAAACTGGTTCTTTCCTCTCTATTTGATTATAGGTCAGGACGGTGAAACTAGATAGATTTACATACAACTCCTAGAGCAATTTCTCCCTGAAATACCTGCCTGGTACAGCCATTCAGTTTGCACACTGCACAAGTGCACCAAATCGACAGGATTCAACTCACGTGTAAGACATTTGGTTTTTTATTATAACTTTATCACCTCCTATCTACTAAAAGAATTTTGCTCCCCAAAAATGGAAATGAAGTTTCTTTTTCTAACAAATTTAATACAATAATTTTCTGACAAATGAAAATAAAACGGCTTCAGGAAGAGTTGCTGTCTTAGCCCATTTGCACTGTCATGAAGGAATACCTGAGGTGGGGTCATTTATAAAGAAAAGAGGTTTATTTGGCTCACAGTTCTAAAGGCTGTACAAGAAGCATGTTGCCAGCCTCTGTTTCTGGTGAGGGCTTCGAGGAGCTTCTATTCACAGTGGAAGAGGAAGGGGAGCAGCATCACATGGCAACGGAGGGAGCAAGAGAGAGGAGAGGGGTGCCATGCTTTTTTTAAACAATCATATCTCCTGGGAACCCATAGAGGGAGAGCTCACACATTTCCATGAGGATAGCATCAAGTCATTTATGAAGGATCCACCCCCATGACCCAAACACCTCCCAGAAGGACCCACTTCTAACATTGGGAATCGAATTTCAACATGAGATTTGGAAAGGACTAATATCCAAACTATATCAGCTGTCTTTTTAACACACATAAAGACACAGTGTGGGATAGCACTAGGCTCGTCCTCGCTGGCTTCAATAGTTTGCAGATGGGAATATTCAAAGCACTATACAAAATTACATTCGATCATGAATGTAAATACTTGTTCCACAAATAAAAGCTCAAAGCTCAATTAAAACTTGTTTGTTATGAACTTTGTTTATCTACCCCTTCTGCTCCTCCAACCATTTAATGAGGAGTTTGGGTCATATGTTAATGACACAAAAATAAACCTACTTCCTTTGCCTCTCAGCTCCAAAAATGGTACAAATGTCTATGTTTTATTCAATAATCAGTGTTATCATAATCTCATTTTTTCCCTGATGACTGAATTGTTAGGTGTGTTTGCGAAACTCTTATTCTATGGAAGAGTACACAGTTCTCCGATACTTCACCCAAACCAGGGAGCCAGCGAGATGCTACCAACTAAAAATGTCATTCAATTCTTCAGGTGGCTAGTGGGCATTTCATTGGGGAACTCCAGTGGTTATTGTTCTTTCTAAGGAAAAAATGTAATTTTCACCAACTATATTCAGGAAATATATTTTGGCATTTGTATTTGAGTGTGAGACTAACAACATTCTCAAAAAAAAAAAAGTGAAATCAATGAAATATCTGTGGTGCTAATATTTTCCAAACTTCAATTAATGTAGAGACAGTCTCTCAGTAAAGTCACCAGAATGGTGTGTAACTTATTCAGTAAACATACTGGAAGAATGTAATTAAGAATTGTAGCTGGGCATGGGGGCACAGGCCTGTAGTTCCAGCTACTCCAGAGGCTGAGGTGAGCCCAGGAGTTTGATCAACCTTGGGGGGGATATAGTGAGACCCTGTCTCAAAAAAGTAAAAAATTAAAAAATTAAAAAAAGAACTGTAATCACAGGCCAGGCGCGGTGGCTCACGCCTGTAATCCTAGCACTCTGGGAGGCTGAGGCGGGTGGATCGCTCAAGGTCAGGAGTTCGAAACCAGCCTGAGCAAGAGTGACACCCTGTCTCTACTAAAAATAGAAAGAAATTACTTGGCTAACTAAAAATATATAGAAAAAATTAGCCGGGCATGGTGGCGCATGCCTGTAGTCCCAGCTACTAGGGAGGCTGAGGCAGGAGGATTGCTTGAGTCCAGGAGTTTGAGGTTGCTATAAGCTAGGCTGACGCCACGGCACTCTAGCCCGGGCAAAAGAGCGAGACTCTGTCTCAAAAAAAAAAAAAAAAAAGAACTCTAATCACATCTCAAGTAAGGACGTCAAGAAGCATTGCTGCAAGAAGGCAAAAGCACTATCCACAATAGTCCACTCACTGTTAACTTACGGTATTTTACCAGCATTCAGTAAAACTAAACGAGGTTTTTCTTTGGTCTTGTCTTTCAGGGACAATTGATTTTAAAAAACAAAACAAGATTTTCAATTGAGCTGATAAAAAATTAGTAGATTAGTAAGTACCTGTAGTTTGTCTATAATTGCCTCTCAGATGTTGATCAGAAAACTATCAAGAAGTTAGTCTACCCAATTTCAGGCCATCATCAAAATTGAACGAGACAACTGAATTTTCAGCTGCATGGTAGCACGTTCTGAAGAAAAGCTGAGTTTCCTCCCCCACCCCAATTTTCTTAGTTCATAAAAATGAGGACTGGAAGTTCAAAGCCCTTGGTACCTGCCTGAAATTGTGTGATACTCAAATGCACTTTTGTCCTTTGACATTCCTGTGCTCAAAGAAAGTGTGATTCCTCTCAAGACACAGTGGCTGTTTTCACAGGACAGCTTTTGTTGCTAACTCACATACGCCATCCTGAAGATGTCTATAAATCTCGACTACTGAGGCATGTTTTCTAACATATAGAGACACTAGTTAGGAACTTAGATTTTTGTAGCTCTACATCACTCTGTTTTTCTGGGCTGCAGAATCAGTAATCTGATCATCAGTATCTCTGAAGCCCAGGCAATGGTCTTTCTGATTTCCACCCTGTAAGCTCAAGAGCAACGCATCCATGCTTTATTTATCCTTGGAGAGGATTAATTTAATTTTGATTTCCTCTCTCTGTGTTTGCTTTGGAGGTTTTCACATATATTGCTGAAACTGACTAGAACTTGGCAGTGTGAAGGCTGTAATGTGATGTATGTCCCGTCAGCTTCCCTAGGCCCACTTGGCAAGGCCGTCAGTGGAGGCAGTGAGGACAGCTTCATCTCCCCTGCTGGAGGCAGAAGATCAGATGAGAAACAAAGTCGTGGCGTTCCATTTTGGGCCAAAACATTGCAGAGAGGTTGACACGCTTAATGTTCCAAGTGAAAGGTGCCCTATATTCTATCACTTTTTGTAGGACATGAAAATACAGAAGAGGGGTTAGGGTAATAATCAGATAGAAAAAAATACTAAAAATTCAGGATTTGCCACTGTCTTTTTCTGCCCCCATCCCCACTCTCAGTGTGGGTATGGAGAAAATGGTTGATCCAGATGGTAGTTCAGAAACTAAATCCATATGGTACCCTGAGATACATATTTGGAGACATGCTACTATACTGAAAAACTTTGTTTCTGACTCTGATCAATTACTTTTAATAAAATTCTCCCCAGACTAAAACAGATTTCATTGAGAAATTTTTAAAACTTATGTTGACACATTCAGTATCTCTCCTGACAAGAAATCTTGAAGACAGAAATTCTGCTTTATAACCATTTTTCTACCTTAAAAGCAACAGCACAGTACTGGTGAGGTATAAATCTTACCTACTGCTATTTATGATGATAATGATAACGATGATGATTTAGCCAACAAGCAAAAAGTTTTTTGTATTTTCATTTTCCCACAAGAACCTAACATCTGCGTCAGAAAGCACTACTTTCAAAATTGAGGACCATATTTAATTTGTGGCTTTGCAACAAAAGAATATAAAATGTCAGGCGTGTCATTTGACCAGAGATTTCCCAAGTACTATACTTAATGACAAGCTGCTTCTAAAGCAGTCAGGATTTACCATGTGCAACACTGACTTGGGGGCCAGTTCACAAGCTCTTTGCTAGCTGAAATGTATTGTTTCATCTTCTGCTTCAAGTGCTCAAGAAAGTGTTTTCCTTGGCCAGGCCCTCACGAACAGCGGTGCCCTGAAGCATGGTGACCCACGTCCCCACTCTTGTAACTAGAGCCCAAAGCTAGAAGCCTTCTCAACACACCGTTGAGCTCCTTGCAGGGCAAATCACAGAAGATGAAACATTTAACTGGGTGAGAGTCTTTTCTGTCTCCATAAGAAACATTTTCACTAAAACTGTCTGAGATGACCACTAAGAACCAGAAAATTATTGCTTTGAAAAGCTTGAGTAAGATTTTAAAAAATACAAAAACAAAAACCTTTCAGTTGCTTTCTAAAGACATAACCATATTTTCTGCTTCTCAAATTACAAAGTCCAGTGGAAGCCTTGGCATCAATATCCTACTGCATTTTAGGGATCAAAAATGAGGTCAAGAAAGGATTTTAGACCAATCAGATATGAAAGCAGAAAAGTGAGGAAGAAAAACTTCTCAAAATCTTCCCTAGTTCACTTCCAAACCAACTCATTACTTAAAAACCAGCTGCAAAGATGGCTTAAGCTTAGATTCACAGAATTTTAGAGATGAGAAGTGCCCGCCCCAGACCCCCGCAGAGATCATTCCAGTCTTATCATTTTATGGATAAGCAAACTGAGGTTCAATGATGTTAGACAACATGTTGCAGATTAGAGAAATGAAAGATCTTAGATCTTCAGAGTGCTCTCCCATGACACAATAGTGTGTAAAAAAAAAAAAAACATTAACACATTAAAAACGTAAAGGTTGTAACCTCAAAGATCAGAGCACAACATGTTACAGACATTTGAGGGCAATGCATTCAGCCACTGCACGCTGATTTCCTACTCTGTGTGGGCCCCTCTGGCACGTACGAGGGAAGCAAATGTTAAGAAGAGTTAAGATCATGGTAGGGAAGAGAAGCAGGGCAGTGAAAAATGACCAAACCATGGAATAAATACCTGTCATAGGCAGCAGGACTCAAAACAGCCTTTATGTTCATTAAGTGAACAATCCCCACCCAGAGAAGACCTGAAACTTGCTTCCCTGTGTTAATTGTTGTTTGGCTTCGTCAGAGAAGAATTCTCATAGGCTGGGTTCCTGGGGCTGTGTCTTAAAGAATGAGTATAAGTTTGCTTCGGGGTTGGTGGGGAAGAAGGAAGATGTGAACAGCATGTGGTCAGTCAGCTGGGCAGTATCGTGGGGAAGGTTCGGTAGGTCGGTATGGTTAACATGCACTGTGTGAAGGAGGGGAGTGGTAGAAGGTAAATTTCAAAGGTTTAGCAGTAGCGTTGTATGCAATGCAAAGGGTTAGTGGATAAAACTATCTGATGCGTATAATAAGCTCACTGAAATGATGAATGAAGCAACTTTATGTTATAGCCCATCATTTCTCAAAGTGCCTGTCATGGAATACTAGTCTGAGGAAGTGCCCTATTTATTGTTTTTTTTAAAAAGGCTATTTTATTCAAATAAATTGAGAAATGCTGCATACTCTCACCCACCTACCCAAGGTCACAACTCTTACTTTTCTATTGGTACTTCTGAACATCTAGCAAAAAAAGAAATATGTTGTCAACTTTGGTTTAACCCAGCATCATGACAAAGAATGATTTTTGAACAATATTTACATGCTAAGTAACTACCACATGGAACACACTTTGGGAAAGGCTGTTGTAATTGACAGAGAGTCGATGAAGGGTTTTTGGGAGAGGACATTAAGGCAGGTAAGACTTAAGAAAGACAAAATGAGGCCTAAGTGGACTGGTTTTATTTCAGATGGGGAGTGGAGGTCAAGGACACTGGATCAATAGAGTTTAGAGGTTATCAATAATACAGAGGGCAGGATTCACGGAGAGTACATACAACAGCCAGTTGGAAGCAGTGAGAACTCTACCTACAACACCTTGTCTCAGTTAGGTTCCTTTGTGTTCTTAGTCTTGTGATGCCGCTACCAGACTCCATTCTAGTGGCCAAGTTCTATCACCCAAAAATAATTAAAAAATAAGGAATGAAACAATCAAATCATACACGTCTTTTATTTAATGCCAAAAAAATAATCTAACCCAAACCAGGAGTGAGCATGCATATGATAAAATGAATGATCCTATTAAAAGCATTCAAAATACAATCAGAATCCTCCCAATTGTACCCTTAGTAAGGTAACAGACTACTCAGGCTGTAAAGAATAGGAATTTTATGGACTACCTGTTAGCAGGTATTTAATCCAGCAAGTGGATGAAGAATAGTGAGAACAGAAGCCAGCTGAGAGAAGGAGGAGCAGTGTACAAAGGTCCTTTGCAATGGGCATGGCTCCCTGCTGCGTATTTCCTCCAAGTGGGTAATCCATACAAAACAAGACTTTACATTTCGGCTCAGTAAGTGGATAAAACCATCCGATGCTTATAACAAGCTCACTGAAATGGTGAATGGAAACAATGAAACAGACTTCTCAGGCCTTTAGGAGGCCAACACTTTGCTCTAAGATATCCAGAAAAATTGAGACGATACAAGATTGTTTTATTTGTTAAAGTTTCTCTGATAAGTTGTATACCTTCCATTATTTATTTCAGATCTTGCCTAAACTGAGGACAAAATCTTGTATATACATGTTTTAACAACCAGAGGATATAAATATTATATATATATATATACAAAATAAAAAGAAGTCTGGTTCCTAAAGTTCAACTATAGCAAAGATATTTTCAATTAATATATGAGAAAGACAAAATTTAACACTTTGAAGATAAAGCATATTTTGACTTGGTTTCTTTTATTAGAGAGCTAATATCCCATTCCAGGCACTATAACTGATGCATTATTCATCTTATTGCTGATTTATTTTATGTTCCAAAATAAATGCAGATCATCTATTTGACCCAGCCTATTACTGTTCAAGGAGGTCTTGGGGGAAAGTCTGCTGATATCAGGTTCATTCACATAACAAGGGCTGGCCACAGCCAAGGCCATGTTTGCAGTGCTGTGAATTCCAGTGGTCCTTCTAGAGGTCAGCCCTGGAATCTTAATGATCTATCTAAAATAAAGGTTGTGAGTCTGTCCAGGTAAACAACAAAAAGTCTTCCAGTTAACTAAGAAAACTTAACTCTTTCTGATAACATAGAGCAACACAAAAATCTATAAACGGCAAAAATCTCAGATATGCCTGAGATAATTATCAGTTGCATTTTTGTGGTCAGGAGAGAATGAGCTAAACTCTAACCTAATTGTAGGGGAGGAAGGATTCTGTTATAGCTTTGAAATTTAACAACTGCCCCCCCCCTTTTTGGTTAAAACCCAAAACTCCTAACATAAACAGTGAAATTCCAAACCCTGTGAGTTATAATAATAAACTTTGTAGATTGGAGCTATTCCCTCAAGTAAGGGGATAGTTCACAGTGTGAGTTTGCTTTCTGAACAGAAAAGCCCACACCCAACCTGGTTGGATTTGCTATGTACAATTCAACTATCTCTAAAGATCTTTTCTCAACCTATGATTATTTTCAGTGTCTTTCTTTAATAACCTTGACTTTTTTGCAACAACCTTTTGTGCAGGCAATAATAGTGAAGACTGATCCTTCTTAAAAACCTTTTAAGAAAACTCATCATACATCTATTTATTTCTATAAGAGTTCATATAAAATAATATAGCTATATTGAAAAGGAGCTAAAGTGTTCTATGAGCTATATACAGATATTTTGATAACACTGACATCATTTATGGTGCCATTTATTGAGCCTGGAGTAATCCCAGGCCTTGCAGTGGATTGCCACCTGTTCTTAACCTAGTCTGCAAGGCTGATTTTCACACCTCCGTTTCAAAGCTGAGGAAACAGTGGTTCAGAAAGGCACCTGATGCCACACAGTAAGTAGTGGAACTCTTTTTGAACTAATCTTCTGGGCTCTAACGCCTATACCTAGTTTTTCCCCTCTATAACATTAGAATGCAATATGACTGATTTTTCCCAACATACCAGATTTACATCCAAATGCATGTTCTCACTTGCAAGATAATCTTCTCAAGGAATTACATGATTTTCCCAGTAGACTGCCATTGAGTCACGTATGTTTTTGGATCTCTCCCTTTTGGAATTCACTTCAGAGTTTGAAACATTTAAAACATAAATGGCACGAAACTTCTGTTCTTTAAAGATGTATTTACTGAGTAGTAAAAAACAATAATTAAAAGCCAAGATGTATGAAAAAATGGGGGATCAGGATTGGGGATACTATTTTGGGTCAAAAAATGAGGTATAACTAAAAATACAAGATTAATTTTCTTCTGTGCTCATGGTCTCTGAAGATAATCCCAAGGAGACACAAAAATGTTTATGCAGTGGTAACATTGTTGGAATCACTGCACATTCTTACTATGTGACCATTTCAAAGGATAAAATTCATCTTGAATAACATCTGCTTAAAAATACGTTTCTATGTTTCATGGTCAATGTTTAACCTCAGGTTACACACCATGACCCCTGCCTAATTCCAAAACTTTGCTCCAGTAACTAAATGATGAATAGATGACAATACTTCTAGAGTACTATCAGCCATCAATGGAGATGACAGCATTGCTTTCAGTCTAATTATTTAGAATTTTTCTCTAACTTCAATGGCTTTTAAAGGTCCAAGGAAACTCAATACCTTTCAGGTCAAATTGTATTTTGAATCATCCAGAAAATTTGGCGGAACAGTCAAACAAGGCTAAAAATAGCAATCCAATACATTTTGCAAAATAGATTAGAAAAAGACAGGTGGACAACTGACAAGAATTAAACGTAGAAAAACAAATTACAAAATCATATTTGAATTTACAACTTCAGATTTTAAAAGACCTCCTATAATGTTATTTCCAGCATAAAATCTCTCTATGAAAACAGAATCATTTTTAGAAACTAAATGAAAACGGCTGTTAATATAGCTAATTTTGAACGGGAGGAAAAAGAGATGCAATACTAGCCAAAGGTGTTTGAACCACATAAAACAAACTTTAAGGATATTTTGAAGAGTTAAACTCTTTAACATAATACCTCTTTCAAGTAGTTTAAAGATATTACTTGCTAATGTTCCTGGAAGAAATCCATTTAGAGACATTAAGATATCTTCAAAATATCCCTCCTTGTTGTATTCTTATATGGTCAAAAAACATACATGAAGGCACAGAGAGTAAGTACCATGGCTTTTTATTTCCCTAAAAGGCCGGGAAAATAAAATAGAGGTCCGTCTCATTGACACAACCCAGAGTTTAGTCATGGAATGAGTTCAGGTTCCCTTTATATAATTTTTAAGAGGATTTTTACAGTCATTGACATTAGTAGCATTAGAAGCTTCTGCTAACAGGGGTAGTTTCAAACCTACTATAAATATTTATGTTTAACATTTGACATTTTTTACTAATCAGATGCCATTTTAGATCCAAGGAACCCAAAATGTTGTTAAAAGGTTATATATTTCTCTCTGTCCATACTCCATTAAGATATCAATCAGACCAAGCTTTCAAAATGATCCAAGAAATCAAAGCTGAAATCACATTGTTGAATGAACCAAATCATGTAAATATATATATAGATTCCAATTCAACGTTGAGCCTCTAAATTGTAGCACAGTTGTTTACACGACTCTGGAACTCTCGGCCACTGTTACACCTGAAGCTGCCATGGCCACTGATCACAACCACTCCAGTCTTTGGTGGTTACTAAACCAACAGAGAATCATTCAGAGACAGAGAGGAGTTAGTTTCATCTCAGACACAAAGCCAGAGCTAGAAACTATTAATCATGAGTCTTAAACATTAGAAATATTCATTAGCCCAAGCTGATATTTCTTTTAAAAAGGAAAAACAAACCAATTTCTGAAAAGATATGAGTAAAACTTTTAGAGAACATATCCACTGCTGAGAGTGGCATTATTAATAAAGTGGAATCAATTTATACTGGAGAAGAAGGGATCAGGGTCAGCTAGGTGAAATTAAAAAGATATATGTAAGGAGTTTAGGAACAAGTATATAGTTCTATGAGACCTGGTAGAAAAACAGACAAAGCATAGAGGAGAACATTATAGAAACCTTGCATTCTTCCCACTACAAAAGTAGGGGAAGCAGAGAACACAGTTGACATTGTTCAAATGGAGCAAAGGTACAGCCACAATAGGATGGAGCATGCACTGCTCTCAATTACCTTGACTTCAGTCCCCCATTCTCATGATAGCAATTAAAGAAGACATATGCAAATGAAGTTAAAGAGTAATTAAAGGAGAAGACACAGCAACACATATTCCATTTAGCTCTACCTTGGGGTAAGGTCGGAGGATGAGTTAGGCAATAGCCATGCAGCAGATAAAGGACTATGTTAAGAGGGGCTGGCTGTGAGCGTGTAGGGTTCAGAACTTTCAGGACATTATAAATGAGTTGTTTATTCCACTGACTTTGACTTTGGCCAGTTCTGACATAGCACAGAACTACAGATCTGTGCTATGTATTGCGTCTCCTGACCAGTGGGATGGCTCTCCTGTGTTGAAGGAAAAGTTAGAGGAAGCAGGTAGGTGACCCAATACCAAGCACAAATACAAATGTAACAATATGAAGAAAGCCTTAATTTTAAGTACAAGAGATGGAACAAAGATTAATTCATATAGTCGATGATAAAATTAGAAATTTTATCACTTTCACAGGAAACTTCAACATGAGTTCTTGTTCTGATTCCCATGGAAAGAGGAGCTTTTAGCTCTTAATATAGATTTTTTTTCTTGTTACAGTAGATTGCTGTATGCAATTAAAATTTCAACATCAATCTACTCAAGCAAGATAATGCTGCAGTAACAAACATCCCCCAGACAGCACACAAGCTTACCCGCCCCCCATGCTATTTATCCAATGCAGACTGTATCCTGATGGCACAATCTCCACGTGGATATCCTGTGGTCTTTGTGGCAGACGGAAAAGAGAACAAAGCAAACGAAGCTCTTAAAGCTTCCACAGGAAAGTGATGCATCATTTCCACTTATATTCCATTAGTGGGAGAAATGACATGAACAAGCCTGACATCAATGTGGTGGAGATGTATAATCCTCCCTCAAGAAGAGGCAGAAAATAATTAGAAACAATAATATAATTTACTATAATATTTAAGTTTTTATAGAAAGGTCTCCTTTTTTTCCCATTTTTTTAAATTTCAGAATATGACAGGGGTACAGATGTTTTGGTTACATGGATTGCTTTTGTATTGCTTGAGTCAAAGTTGTACGTGTGCCCATCACCCAGACAGTGTACCCTGTACCCGTTTTGACACTAATAATGATCACTGTGGGCGTTAGTTGGGGCCCACTGAGAAACACGCTAAGACAGGATTAGAGGTACAAGTCATTTATGGGGTGGAGGAGATGGGGAAAAATTTGGAAGGAGCTGTGGGAGACCGAGAGAGCTGCCAGAAAGAGATGGAGGGCTGATCTCTGCAGAGGAGAGATGGGAGGAAGGAAGGTTGAAAGAGTCTTAGGCCGCAGCGTAGTTCTAAGAAAGCTCTGACCAAGCCAATGTGGAATCACTGAGTCACAGACACGTGTAAGAGCAGTCCTGAGAAGACCTTAGTATCCCCACAATGATAATCATTGGCTGGGAACAGCCAGGAAAGCATAACCCTGGCGTGAACAGAGCGGTGGGGCAGAGCACAGCACCTGGGGCCATCAGTCAATCGCACTCCCCTAAGGCAGAGGTCTGAGAAGTGCATTTTCACGGCCACAACATTGTGCTTAAAAATTCTGCACTTTGAGTACTTATCTTCAAACTCAACGAGATGCATACATTAAATAGGAACACCTTTTAGTATGTCAATCATACTTCAGTAAAAAATAAATAAATAAATAAACAAATAAATTCTACACTTGGATGCTTTTGACAAGTTCCCTTCTTTTTTTTCTTTTTATATTCATTGACAGGCTGCAGTATATTAACATCTGCCCAAAGTGTCAAACCTTGAGTGTGAGCACTGGGAACACAAAGATGAGTAACACATTTTCTATATGTATAAAATCTCATTTGTTCGTGGTAACAGCCTTCAGACAGAGGCTCTTTTATTTTCATCCTCATTGTACAGATGAGAAAACTGAAGTACAGACATGACATTTGATAAGAAGCAAAATTGCAGGAGACACAAATTATGTTGGGAGAAAGCTGAAGAATGACTCTTGACCTAGGTCTTTCTATTAGTTAAAACTGAATTCTCCTACAAATAGCAAGTCCCAAGTAACTGAATAGATTATATAAGGTTTTTTTTTTTTTCTCCCATCATACGAAAAGCCTGGAGGTTAGCAGGCCGGGGTAGACGGGGATCCAGGTCCCTCCTATCTTGCTGCACTGCCACATTCCAATGGCAGCCGTCAGTCAGTAGTGAAGAAAGGAGGGAAAGACAACATGGGCAGGCTCCCTCCCTTAGACAGGGTTTTCCAGAAGGCACGTGCACAGCATCCACTTTCCTAACATTGGGCACAACTTAGTCACATGATAATACTCAGCTTCTGGGAAATACATTCTCTATTCCAGGAAAACAGGAGCCACAAAAAAACACAAAAATGTAGAAGTTCTACCACCTAAGAAGCAGGAGGAATGGATATTGGGAAGCAACTAGATGTCTTTGACATAATCTTGAAGAAAATTGTAGAAGCTGGTCAGGTAGGGAAAGGGAATATGGGCTTTTTCGGTTAACATGTACAAAGATAGGGACACAAGAAACAATTCTACATAGTCAGGGGTGTGGCTTTTAAGGCCTCATTAGGAGTTAGAATTGGCTTTTGAAGGTGATGAAAGCCCTTGCTAGATTTTAAGTAGAGAGATGATGTACCAGATTGGATTTGCAGTATGGAAGGGTGGGTGTGATGATGGTGGTGTGTATGGTGGCAGCAGTAATGGTACAAATAACGAATGTTTACTAGTCTGGTTATAGTGCTCACTTAACTTCCAGCTACCTATGAAATAGGTAATTTTACTATCAACATGTTTAAGCTAAGCAGACAGAGGGTCAAAGTGGTGATCCAAGCTACGCAATTATGGGGCAGATTTGAATCCAAGCAGATGACTGCTACAGACAAGAGGGAATGAGGGCCCAAACTAAGTGCTAGTGATCGGACAGAAGGAAGAAATAGCACATTGTAGGCTGGAGATCATCTGAATGTTGGCACCAGGAAGGAAGAATTAAGACTCAGCGAGATTTTAAGCACACAAGATAGGGCGAATGCAAGTGACATAAGCAAAGAAACAAAGAACAGAAGGAAGTAGACCTGGGGAAGGAAATAATGGATGTGTGTGATGTCAAAGCTAGATCAGTAACTACACTGCTGAGCTTGCCAAAAACAAAGCCAACAGAAAATAACCTGGCATACTGACTCGCTTAGACAAAATACGTGAGTATTCAAATGAAATTTGCACTCAACAGTTGATCCCATTCATCAAGTATTGTCCTCTTTTCCAGGAGTAAGAAGGCTGAGTTCTAGAAATTAGCACCCTGCAGGTACTAGACTATCAATCCACAGTGTTTTCTTTCCTGCTACCATCTACCACTTCAGACAGCAAAGTTGGTTGATTCTATCAGACAAAACTGGCCAGAAAGAAAGGGATTTAAGTTACCTTTGACTGATCAACATTCTGACAGTCATTGTAACCATGAAACAAAAGAAAAAAAAAAAAGAACATACTCCAAATGAAAAATTTCCTGCTTCTGCTTTAACTAATTTCAATGTGGAATATTACCGCAGGATCATTGTTGGTGCATATTTACTATCATTTATTTTCTAAGCTTCCAGTGTTATGCACCAGTGACTAGAATTCACTATAGTCCATCAATATATCCCCATAAAGTTTCTCTTTTATTTGTTAAAAAGTTAAAACCAAGTATAGAAAGTCTCCGATTTTCACCACAAATTAATCCTACAAACAAAGGTATAATACTTAAAACTCTTATAAAAGATTACTGAGGTTAAAATCCAGTACTCAATGTCACATTAAAAAATGATCAACTAAGACCAAGGTAGGTCTAAAAGTTCTGCTGTGATACAGCAGTTAATATTCTCTGACAATGCCAATGAACTAGCATTTGAAAATGATGGAATAAAAATAGGTAAAGGTTGTGAATCAAAATATGAATAAAGAAATTCAGAGGATATCTGTGATATGATCCAAATGAGTTCGTTTTCTGCCTCAGGTTAAAAATTTCCCAGAGTACCAATTGAACATTCACTGGTTAAAATCATTCAAAATAATATTTGAAGAATTATGGAAAATGGAAATAATGCAAAAAACTAAGACAATAAATGGACAAATATAAAATTTTCAAAAAATAAGCAGCGTACTGTCCAAACTGAACATATTACTATGGATTAGTAGACCGAGACGAAGCAGACTTTAATATACAAACTAACATATTCATGTAGTCCTTCAGGGCAAAGCCCTGCAAAACTCCTAAAATCATTTCTGTCTTTAATATAACAATGTTGGATAATACAAAATAATAATCTTATAAACCACACCTTAATCATTCCTCTACAATTAGTAATTGATAATTTCAATGTGGCTGTAAGTTGAAGTAGTGATCATTAATAGCTAGCATGGCTTTACTATATATAGCAAACTCCATTTTCTTCTTGAGAAAAGAAGAAATACAGCAGTGGAGATGGATGATGGTGATGGCTGCACAACATTATAACTGTATTTAATACCACTGAATTGTACACTTAAAATGATTAAAATAGTAAATTTTATGTTATGTGTATTTTATCACAATAAAAAATAATAGACTTCAAAAAATGTAGAGTAGATAGTACATGTGAACTTCTAAGAAAACAACTCAGAACTATCATGTGACCAATCTTACAACCAAAAACAATAATTTGTAATAAGATTAAATAAGTAAATTTTATCAAGTCGAATGTACCATTTTATGAATCACTGTCAAATTTAGGAAGAGCTATTTCTGGCAGAACTCTCTCTGGACTTAGCTGTGACCTATTCAATAACAAACTGCCTAGTAGATTCCTACATTTGTGAAAACATCTTTCAAAATGAAGTCTAAATACATTTTATTAGAAAAACAAAAGCTGAAAGAATTTATTCCCAAAGACCAAAGCAAAAACAACAACAAAAAAAGTAAAAGGAATTTCTTCAGACAGGAGTATGATCCCAGATGAAAATTTGAATCTTCAGAAGGTAATGGCGAGCTCCAGAAAAGATAAATGTTAAGATGAGTGCCAAAGATATTTTTCTTGTTTTTAATCACTTTTAAAGATAACTGAATTGAAGCAACATAGTAATATGGGTTGTAGGGTTTTTAATGTATGTAGAAGTAAAATACATGACAACCGCACAAAGGTTGGGAGACAGAAAATGCCTGTATACCGTTGTAAGTTTCTCACACTATATGTAAAATCCCATAGCACTGTCTAAAGGAAGACTGTGACAAGGAAGATATATACTGTAAAGCTTATACAGAATTAAAAAAAAATAACTAAAAACCAAGAGTGTAGATAAGATGGGATCATAAAAACAATAACAACAAAACGATCCAAAGGAACATAAGACAAGATGAAAAGAAAACAAGTAGCAAGATGGTAGACAGAAATACAACCAGATCAACAATTATAATAGATGTAAATGGTATGATTACCCCAATTAGAAAAAAAGAGAGATAAAAGATATAATAAATGGCTTTTAAAAAGCAAGATCTGCCTATACATAACAGTACTATAAGTATATTTAAAATTTGCTAAGCGGGTAGGTCTTATGTTAAATGTTCTTAACACACAAACACACACAATAATAAAGAGGACAGATGATACATATGCCTTTGGGAGGTGATAAATATTAATATGTCTATGGCCCTGGTGGTGTGGTGATAGTTTCATAGGTATATACTTATCTCCAAACTCATGGAGATGTATACATTAAATATGTACAGGTCAATCATATATAAACAAAGTGATTTAAAAAAAAAATCAAGATTCAACCATGTAATGTATATAAGAAATCTACTTTAAATAAAAAGACACAATTAGTCCAGGTGCAGTGGCTCACACCTGTAATTCTAGCACTCTGGGAGGAGGAGGCTGGAGGATCGCTTGAGCTCAGGAGTTTGAGACCAGCCTGAGCAAGAGCAAGACCCTGTCCCTACTAAAAAAAAAAATATATATATATATAGAAAAAATTAGCTGGGCATGGTGGCATGTACCTGTAGTCCTAGTTAGTTGGGAAGCTGAGACAGGAGGATTGCTTATTTCTCTGGAATTTGGGCTAGCAGTGAGTTATGATGACACCACTGTACCCTAGCTGGGGCTACAGAGAGACACTGTCTCAAAAAATAAATAAAATAAATAAATACACAAATAGATAAAAGTAAATAAATGGAAAACGTATATACCATGTCACTACTAATCAAAAGAAAGCTAAGTAGCAAAGTAAATTTCAGATAAAGAAATATTACCAGGCGCAGTGGCTCACGCCTGTAATCCTAGCACTCTGGGAGGCCGAGGCAGGTGGATCGCTCAAGGTCAGGAGTTCGAAACCAGCCTGAGCAAGTGTGAGACCCGTCTCTACTAAAAATAGAAAGCAATTAATTGGCTAACTAAAAATATATATATAAAAAATTAGCCGGGCATGGTAGCACATGCCTGTAGTCCCAGCTACTTGGGAGGCTGAGGCAGGAGGATTGCTTGAGCCCTGGAGTTTGAGGTTGCTGTGAGCTAGGCTGATGCCACAGCACTCTAGCCCAGGCAACACCGTGAGACTCTGTCTCAAAAAAAGAAAAAGAAAAAGAAAAGAAATATTACCAGGGACATAGAAGAACAGTTTATAATTAT